>BJFM01002503.1:76336-115639 GCA_016586285.1 Arothron firmamentum
GGGGGGTGTTACCTTGATATTACATTTTATTTTTTTATATACATTTCTGAGAAATACATTTCTAACATTTCTGTGGTGCTAACATTCTGACAGTAAAACTGAAACTCATGCAAACTCTGGTCATGTTAATGAGATTAAAATAATTATTAAAAAAAGATCCTGGCGCGGGTTACAGTGAAACTTTTACGTAACTTGAGATGTGTGTACTCGACTGAACCCATTCTAAAAGTTACTTGTCTTGTTGTTCTTCATTTTTCGTGACAAAGCTACGGCAGTACCAAACCAGTTCATACTGTGTTCTGCGGTCCGTGCACTGGTGCAGATGGAGAGGCCGGTCTGAACCGGCTGCGTCGCTCTCTATAAATACTGCAAGTGTTGCACCAGCCTCCACTTCAGTCCGAGAGTCGAGCAGGCGGCAGCGGCAGAAACAACCTTTTTTTAACCCTAGTGTCTGATTGTTATGGACAAACTCTTTGTAAATGCTTTTTCAGGTAAGGAACTTACTTTACTTGTATGATTATTGAAACTATATATAGTCCATCCGCCCTTCTATACTTTTATTATTGGTAGTAGTTTTTTTTTTAATTTTTTTTTTAACCTTTAATCAATGGTAAGTGTCTTTAGCAAATATTAGCAATACGATTGCTTAGAAATTACGATCAAGACACTTGTTAATCAACTAACATTGATAAAACAGGAGTAAATCATGAATGGCTTTTGGGTCATTGTTAGATTGGATTTACTACGTGGCCGGTTAGACACGGGGCTAGTTATGGTTAGCTAAGTGGGTTCAATTTGCCTTTACTCGTCTAAAATCGATGCCGGTGGGCCTGTTTGCTGTTTGCTTTGACGGTAAGGTATCACGGCTGCAGTGAGCTGGTTTTGAAGCGTTATTTTGCTGTGTACCTTTGGGGAAAAAATACGCTCAAAACATGAATGATGAATAGCCTCGTGGCATGAAAAGCTAACGGAACCGGCATGCTGGTGCACGTCATCTCCCTGCGATTGGTCCGTTTGCGTGACGTTCTTTTTCCGCTTGGAGCAGCGGTCTGTGATTGGTCCGATTCTGACTAGGGGGCTGGACTTAGGCGCTCGGCGCTTTGAATGGCGGCTGCGGAAATGATGTGTCTGTATCTCCTGTCGTCGTTATCTAATTGCATTTGCTCGGCTTCAATAAACCTGTAAAGACACGGACAGCGCAGAGCTATTGTGACTCACACAGGTGTGTGTGTGTGTGTGTGTGTGTGTGTGTGTGTGTGTGTGTGTGTGTGTGTGTGTGTGTGTGTGTGTGTGTGTGTGTGTGTGTGTGTGAGAGAGAGAGAGAGAGTGTGTGTGTGTGTGTGCGTGTCGGTAAATGGAGATGTATAGGTCTTTGACCTTTGATCTTCCAAAGATTATAGGCCAAGATCCAAGTCCCCCAGAATTTGGAATATCTCCCAAATTCAATCTGCTCCGTGTACCATTATCAACACATTCTGAACATTTAGTGTAAAGCTGCTCTTAACTCTTCAGGTCAGTTTGGAGACATATAGGCACCAACTGTCACATGACCTCCCTGGAGGTTATAATTTTTTTGCATTTGCATTTCACAGTATAGTTAAAATGTCTTCATTAATGGTCAAAATAAAGACTGTACTGCAAGCTTTTTGTTCCTCTTTCCAGAATCCTCACTTTAGGAAAACAAACACTGGCTACTCAGCAGGCCCTGGCCTCGAGTCGTATTTAAAGGGTTTCAACTTTACTGGTGAGCCTCCTTGGGCCTTATACTCCTGAGGAACAACTCTACATCACGTTTCTTTTCTGGTATGGCCTTCAGTTTTGGTTTTTACTTGTTTTTGTGTTTTTTTAACTTGCGGTTGACTTGAGTAGAAGTGAACAGTTTTCAGCACTCATCTGCGCTCCTCTCCCTGTTATCAGTGACCAGTCTGAAGGACTTTGTGTGAGCATGAACACAGAGTTGGGATTCTCTTTCCTGGAGGAGGGCTTTTCTGCCAAAGACATCGTTGAGCAGAAGATCAAGGAGTCGTCCATGACGGTAAATGTCCTGTGCATTAAATTGTTTAGTTTAATGCAGTTGTCTGCACAGGCTTGTGATGGACGAGTGTCGCTCTTTTACTTCATGGCAGGATGACAGAGATGCCTTCTATGTCTGCGACTTGGGAGACGTGCTGAAGAAGCACCTGCGGTGGATGCGGGCCCTGCCTCGCATCACTCCTTTCTACGCTGTCAAATGCAACGACAGCGTGTCCGTGCTGAGGACGCTGGCGTCGCTGGGAACTGGCTTCGACTGTGCAAGCAAAGTATGCGCTCGTGTGCTCCAGCAGTGTTCTCAGACAACAAAGGACTGATGCAGCAATGCCTCTGGCGACTCCTGACACTGTGCCGTTGTCCCTTTTTAGACGGAGATCCAGCTGGTTCAGTCACTGGGAGTGGATCCCAGCAGGATCATCTACGCAAACCCTTGCAAGCAAGTTTCTCAGATCAAATACGCATCGGCTCACGGAGTCCAGATGATGACCTTCGACAGTGAAGTGGAACTCATGAAAGTGGCTCGCTGCCATGACAACGCCAAGTAAGACCCTGCCGCTGTCTGAAGTTTGAAGGATTTAATGACATTCCTTTTAGCGCCACGCACCCGCTCTTGTGGTTGAAACTAATGCGGCTGCCCACAGGCTGGTCCTGCGCATTGCCACCGATGATTCCAAGGCGGTGTGTCGCCTGAGCGTGAAGTTTGGGGTACCGGTGAAAGCGTGCCGAGGGCTTCTGGAGCGGGCTCAGGAGCTGGGCCTCGATGTGATTGGGGTCAGCTTCCATGTCGGTAGCGGATGCACCGACCCACAAACCTTCACCCAGGCAATTGCTGATGCTCGCTGTGTCTTTGATATTGGGGTGAGTCTGGAGTCTTCATTTCCCTCCTCACTCTAACGTGCGTTTCAATTCAGCAAATTGATCATCGGGTTTCATTTTCCGCCTAGAATGAACTGGGCTTCAAGATGGACCTGTTGGACATCGGCGGTGGCTTCCCTGGGTCCGACGATGCTGAACTCCAGTTTGAAGAGGTCTATGATATTTCTATGAAGAGAAATTAACATTATTATATTTTAGACCTGATGACTAATGCTGAACAATCCATTTTCCGTGTTTTTTTCCCACTAGATTACCGCTGTCATCAATCCCGCCTTGGATAAGTATTTCCCTGCTGACGCGGATGTTAAGATCATTGCTGAGCCCGGGCGCTTTTACGTGGCCTCGGCTTATACGCTGGTTGTCAACATCATTGCTAAGAAGGTCATCGTGGAGGAGGACTCAGCCTCTGATGGTAAGAACTTTGAATCAGAAACAGGATTGGGTTGTAAACTGCAGTGGTGAAGTAATTATCCTTCTACAGAGGAAGACGAGCGGACCAATGAAAAGACTGTCATGTACTACGTCAACGATGGCGTGTATGGATCCTTCAACTGCATCCTCTACGACCATGCACACTGCATGCCAACGCTGCATAAGGTAAATAAAACTGGAGGATTAAGATGGCCAGTTTCCCATTGAATCCAGCGACTATGTCAACCTCTCCCACCTTCCCATAGAAACGAAAGCCAGATGAGGTCAGGTATCCCAGCAGCATCTGGGGACCGACGTGTGACGGCCTGGATCGCATCGTTGAGCTGTGCAGCCTGCCTGACCTGCAGGTTGGCGACTGGCTGGTCTTTGAGAACATGGGGGCCTACACCGTAGCAGCCTCCTCTACCTTTAATGGCTTCCAAAAACCGGATTTGCACTACATCATGTCTCGCCCTGCCTGGTGCGTATGCATGACGGTGGCACAGTGGTGCCCTCTGGATGTTCTTGTCTAAGCCGCATCATCTTTTACAGGCAACATGTGCAGCAGATCTCCGCCCAGGGAATGCTGGCCCCTGCAGAGGAGTCGTGCCTTTTCGAGGCGGTAGGATGTGGCCGGGAAAGCAGCTTGGATATGCCGATGAAGTCCTGCCACGCCAACGTGGTTTAAGGGTATCAGACCACATACCCAACGTTCTCACACCCTCCACTGCATTGAAAATGCTGTTCTATAAAACTACAAGGCCAGTTGTACACTTTTCTTTCTTTCTTTTTTTTTTTTAAATCTGATTTCAAATGTCTGTTCTGTGTGGAAGCCGGGGGTAGTCCTAGAATACATGAGGCTAAATCGCTTTCCAAACTTCTGTGTCCCAGATCAGCTGTAGTCTTCCTTAAACTGGAATATTGATGTTATTGAGCTGATATGCATCTTTTTTTTTTTACTGGCGATGTATAAGGATTACTTTTGATTTGGGCCAGTGTGCTGCAGACCCCATTGAAGGGTGATTTCACCTTCAGATTCTATCTTGGAAGTAGATGGAAGACCAATTTAAATCCTCAAATGGCTGCTATATTTCAATATTTATAATTTCTATGTTCTCTTCGCTTCCAAAGACCCAAGAAATTTTTTTTTCTTTTTTTTTTTTTTAAAGAAATGCATAGGCTGTTGCTTGACAGCAAAAAATGTGTCCATCTAGTATGAAAATATTGCATTTGTGCTGATAGGACTGACCTAATTAAAGTTGTTTTTGTTTTTTTTTAAGCAGACTTGTAGATTGATGGAGAACAATGATGACTACCCATCCTTCAGTATGTGATATGTGTAGCTGCATTGTCCTATTTGTAATCATCACTGCTCATTTCTTTAATGTACCTTTAGTAGTCAAAGCCGCAACATGCATACAACTCTAGAATAGACATTGATATGTAACGCATTTTACTAAAAGTGTAGATTTCTTATGGAAAATTTTGTAATAAATATACTGTTGGCAGAAACAATTTAGTTTGGGCTTTTGTTGTACATGCTGTCTGGGTTAGAAATAAAACTCATCATAAACCTACAGATGGAGGTGAGAGTCTGAGGTGAGCACACCACCGGAAGTATGATCAGGAATTAAGGTTGGATTTTTGGGATCTGCGATGCTCCAGCGCCACAGTGTCGCAACAGTATGACATGGCAATCTGAGCGCCAAATTTTGTCTCCAAACTTGAGTTTTTTTGTATTTGTCTATATTTATTGGTACACTGTATAAATCCCTATATGAAAAATACTTCATGATCCCACCCCTGGTGACAATGGGATTTCATAGAAACTTGAGCTTTGTTCAATCCTGTGAAAGGTGAATAACCATGTGTGTTCTCAGGATTGTCGGAGTTGTTTAAGCGGTGACGCATAAATGTTTGGTCACTGTGGGGCGCTGTTGTGCTGTTGTGTGGTGGATGTTGAGTTGAGTTACGTGAAGAAGAAGTCGAACAACTTCCTGTCTTCCGGTTTTGTAAGTCAATGTGTCTGCAGTTTAAGTAAACACGTCGTGCCCGACCAAGATTAAATCTCTATCAATCGTATCTTTCCCGACGCATCGTGCTGCGACAAATATAGACGAGGAGAACTCCACAGGTTATAGGCCCAGGAACCGTTCTGGAGAAAGTTTACGTGATTACACCGCTTAAAAACGCAACGAAAACCGTGTGCTAATTGGCAGCTAAGCGCTAGCTAGCATCATGGATCAAAGAGGTGCAAGTAGACAGCCCCGCCTGGTATTCGATGGAGATGAGAAAAAGTATGAGCTCTGGGAAACCACAATGTTGGGACATCTCTGTTTGCTGGGGCTGGAAGACACAGTTAAGAGAGATCCAGCAACCGAGGAAGAAAGAGCAGCTGACGAAAAGAAAAATGGCAACGCATATGCCGAGATGATCCAACTGTTAGACGACAAGAGCCTCTCATTAATTATTAGGAATGCTCCCAAGGATGGGAGAAAAGCTCTGAAACTATTGAGAGAGTATTATGTTGGAAAACCCCCGGATAATCAACCTGTACATGATGCTTTCATCATTACAGAAGGCCGATGACGAAAGTATTATTGATTACATCTTCAAAGCAGAGACCACCATTGCAGCACTGCGCAATGCGGGTCGGACATTGGAG
Organism: Arothron firmamentum; assembly: GCA_016586285.1. NCBI lineage: Eukaryota > Metazoa > Chordata > Actinopteri > Tetraodontiformes > Tetraodontidae > Arothron > Arothron firmamentum. Next base: position 82,320 of record BJFM01002503.1, read on the forward strand.
GATGATTTCCTTGTGGCTATTGTCTTGAAAGGTCTGCCTGAGAGTTATGCACCTTTCTCCATAAACATTGCGAATATGGATTATGACATCACATTTGCCGACTTTAAGACCAAGCTAAGAAATTTTGAAGCAACAGAAAAGATGAGAGCAGCTGAGTCGAGTGACGGGGCGATGAAGAGTCAGGGCAGAGTCGGGCGATGATTTCCACTCCCCAAGACCAACCCACCAGAACGACGGAAATACGACACAGGGATAATATGCTTCAAATGTGGCACCAAGGGCCATCGAGCGAGAGAATGTCGACAGAAGGTTTAGTGCGGCCGTTGTAGAAGTGACACACACAAAGATGCCACGTGCAGGCGTCAAGACAAGGACAGCTTGGACAAACGAGACAGTGCATGGACAGTCATACAAGAAGATGAGGACACCGACTTTGCGTTCATAGTATGAGATGGAGGCACCGACACCAAGAGGAGAGGGTTGATGGTAGATACGAGAGCCACTTCTCACATCTTTACCCAAGTTTACAGGCTTTGACAACACATCCCGACCAGAAAAGCACAGCGTTGAGTTGGCAGATGGAACCCGTTGCCGTGCAATCGTACAGAAGAAGGACACTGCTAAAGTGCCCTTCTTCTGTACGAGCCCACACAGGAAGGGCACTGCTGAAGTTTTCCTGATGGACGACAGAGGAGAGCGACGTAAGGCAACGCTGAGAGATGCTTTATTCATCATATCCCCCAGAACATCTTCTCAGTGGAAGCAGCAAGCGCAGGTGGAGCCACTGTCGTCTTCAGGGAAGAGAAAGTCGTCCTGATAGCCAAAAATGGTACCAGGTTTGACAGACAGACATGGCACGAAATATTAGGGCATTGAAATTATGATGACGCCTTAAAGCTAGAGAAAGTAGTTGATGAAAGTGTTACGAGACAGGCCGGTGAAGTTTGTGGCCAGGGCAGCTGCTGAGAAGCAGACACAGACAGCCGAGACTAGTTCAGAAGACGACTTTGAGAGTCGTATTTTGAGAGCTGTTTTAAGATGTTTTTAAAACGTTGTTCCTGTTCTTTAAAGAACAGGAACAACGTTTTAAAACGTTGTTTTAACGTTTAAAACGTTTAACGTTTTAAGATGTTCCTGTTCTACATCTTAAAACAGCTCTCAGAACATGTGGCTACCCAGCCTGGGCCTTCACAAAGAGCTCCAAAAAGCGGGACCCCACAAAAGAAGAGGAGGGAAATAAGCGTCACAGCACTTTATCCCCTACTTGGCTGGAATCTCAGAAAAATTTAGGAGAATCTTCCGGAAACATGACATTCCAGTGCAGTTCAAACCCTCCAACACCCTCAGACAAAAACTGGTACACCCCAAGGACAAGACACCTAGACATAAACAAAGTAATGTTGTCTATGCAGTACAGTGCCAGGATGAATGTCAGGAACTGTACATTGGAGAAACCAAACAGCCGATCCATAGACGAATGGCCCAACACAGACAGGCCACCTCTTCAGGGCAGGACTCAGCAGTCCACTTACACCTGAAAGAAAGTGGACACTCCTTTGAGGACAGTCAAGTACGTGTCCTGGCAAGAGAAGATCGCTGGTTTGAGACAGGTGTCAAGGAAGCCATCCACGTTAAGTTGGAAAAACCTTCTTTAAACAGAGGTGGCGGGCTCAGGCACTTCCTATCTCCCACTTACAACACAGTCCTCCACTCCTTTCGCCAACAGACCAAAGGCTCACACAGTTTCACGACACCTGGTGACTCATTACCATGTCACCCAGCAGACAAAGGGGAAGCACCCCAAGTGAAACTAGGTCAACGACCCTGTCAACGACCCTGCCAACGACTCTCAGGTGACCAGCCAGGTCATTAGCATGCTAATGGCCCAGAAGGGCTATATTTTCAAGCTCTGCTGCCAACTAGTTTAGAACTGAAGAAGCCTTCTGGAGAGAAGGCGAAACGTCTTCAAGATCAACCTTTCTAAGTCCAGTTGCCTACAAAATCTAACCTTGGATAACTATGACCTGGATGAATGAGAACCTTCACAAACATCTCTACACCAGATGGATGTAAAGGCAGCCTATCTGCAAGCTCCCATAGATTATGAGACACATCAATCCACCAGAGGGTTATGAACAGAAAGATATGGTCTGATATATGTAATATATATATATTTGTAACCACCTACACTATTCTAAGGTTCTCACAATACCTTTCTGAACCTTCAGAGGAGTAGTGGCTACCAGAGTAACTTTGGTTTATTGTCCTACTGATGATGTGGTTGCTGTTATAATGACTAAACCTGTAAACAAGTTTAAACAAAAAGTTTGAAATATTTATTTTTTTTGGAGTTTGAATTGTGTAAGACAAAGAGTCCACATTCACTTTGTATTTTAGGTATTTCTTTTATTGTGAATTACACAACCTGTGAATAAGTGTATGTGTGTGTGTTTGTGTGGGGGGGGGCGTTAAAGGTGAATACCCAAGTGTGTTCAAGTCAATGTGTCTTCAATAAACACGTCATGCCCGACTCAGATGAAATCTCTATCCGTCGTTTCTTTCCCGAGCGCATCGTGCTGCGACAAATGTAGACGCAAAGTAAAACTCAACAAATATTATTCAGTCCATCTCCAAACATCTTTTGAACACTTGACAAAATACAGGTTTTAGAGAAAGATAGATATTTGAGAACAAATCAACAAAATGAATCAACATGCTATAAAATGAATTTACAGCAGCACAGATACAAACTGATCATACATAAAGAAATGGTGATGTACATCTTTTTTTTTTCCATGCATTGTTATTTATAAATTGTCTGGCCGCTGGCCTGTTTTGTATGAGTGTAATATGCAGCAGCAACAACTGCTGTAAGTGTTCTGCAAAATATTCATACAACGTGATGTTTCATCTTGAAACGTTTTGCCAAGTTGTTACAATTCTGAGGTGCTTTTGATTTTTTCCGTTTTCTTTAAATGTGCACCTTCTTTTACATTACATAGATGTATTAGGTGAAGGTCAGTGGGTGCATTTTTAAACATTTAGTTGTAATGATTTAAAAGAAAAAAGTCCTGGTTCTTTTGACCAGATACAATTATAAAAGCAAACAATAATTGTGCACAATGTTGGCTGTCGTGAGTGGCCAGGAACACCTCCCACTAAAACTTAATTACATTACATTATTTTATCAGTTATCAACTCCTGTATCAGTTTAACACAGTTATATAACAAAGAACACAAAACTCAAAATCTGGAAAAATTAAACAGTTGAAACATTAAACACTGTCCATTGAAAAGTCCAACGAAGCATCTTCCAAGCTTGTTATGTGTATTTATGTGCCACAATTAGGAAGAACAGAATGAATCTGCAAATTCTCAACAGTCTTCTTACCACTTTGTATATTTAAATTAGAGTAAAACTCTACAAATGATTACCTTGAAATATGGATCAGGGAAAGTGTCTTTTTGTGGCTGTAAATAGTATAGACATCTATGACTTCACCAAAGCCATGTTTTTCTTCTCATAATGCTTTCTGATGTATTCGGTAATGGCGTTCTCATTATTTAGCTCTTTCCTGAACACCATAATGTAGCACTTTGGTGCAAAATGACAGCCGAGGATGCTGTAGCTGGAGACAATAATTGCTGCACTTTCAATTGCTTGCTTGTACTTTCCAAAGAGACTGGTGTAAATTGGGATGAAGATGATCCAAATGATTAGAAACAGCGTCATGCTGGTGGTAATTAACGCTGCATTCTTATACAAATCTGGCAGCTGTTTGCCTTTGAAAGCAAACAAGAAACAACTGAGGCCCAGGAAAGCGTTGTAACCCAGCATGGCTATGAAGAATTGGATCGAACCTTTGTTGCACTGCAAAAGAATGTTCTTTCCAAGTATTGTTTTATTGGGAAATGGGGGGCTTAAGTACAGCCAAGGAACACACAAGGCCAGCTGAATCCCAGGCAAAATGGTCACAACAGCCAGCGGCTTATTTAGCTTTGTGATCCAGGAGCGTATCTTTGGGTCGAAACTGAAGCCCACCAGGATCTGGAGGAGGTTGGCCAAGATGCAGGAGATGCAGAGGGAGAAGACTATGCAGAAGACAGGCAGGCCAAGCATGCAAGAAGCTGCTGTGGGGACTTCTAAAAAACTGAAGGCAGTGCAGAAGCACACCAGCAAGGAGAAAAGCTCCAAGAAGCTCAGGTAACCTCCCACAGCCTTCACAATGGGGGTGTTACGGTGGATGGTGAACAGAACCGCAAACACAATGGTAACAATTATCCCCAAGACGTTGAAACAACTCAAAATGATGGCGAATGGATCGGACCAGTTCAGGCATTCCACAGTTCTTCTCAAACATGTATCTCTCTCTGGGGATGAATATTTCCCTGAACCACAGAGGCGACACGCCTTACCTATAAAATATGCAAATACAGGCAAAGTTTACTGCACAACAAGGTGGTTGATCAATGAAAATAGCAAATACATTAAGGATGCGTTCAAGGCCCAGATAGTGTGGTGGAAGTTTAAGGATTATTGGCAAAATTGGATAAGAAAGCCATAATTCTTTTATAACCTGTTATTTTTTTTATTCACATTTCTCTTTGTATATTTGGACATAATATGCAACTTTGTCAATGACAGGAAGCAAAACTTTAAATGCTTAGTTAAAGTAGATTCTTAAAGCTTAAAGATGAAAGGATGTAAGTACATTTTTAGGTCATCTATACATATAAACATTTGCATTTTGCCTTGTTTGGGAGTGACAGGAGTGTGTACTTGGAGTACAGGAGGAGGAGGATGACAGGAAAAAGAAGACGAAATATCTAAATAAATAAATCTAAACTGAATAAATAAATTAGAGGGAGGAAAAAAAAACACAACCCACCATTTCCAGCAGAGAACTCTCCGTCTGCACATGGAACACAGTCGGTGCAGCACCGTTTGCCCTGCTGTTTTAACTCCTGTCCCGGTCTACACGTTTTAGAGCAGTTGGCAGCGGTAACCTTTGACCAGAGATTAAAAACAAGTGCAACATAAAATCTGGTAACGGTGAGCAGAAATCAGTCTGCTATCACTCTCTAAACTTACCATCACGCTGCTCTTGCTAATAACAAGGTCATTTGGGATTTTAATGTCCCTGTCCGGCCAGTATTCTCCAATGGTTTTTATATTTGCACCCTGCTTGGACTCTGCCATGCTCCAATACACAATGTCGTATCCCAGACTGGGGTCTCCATTGGCATCAAAATAAACGTGTGTGTTGTTCACAGTGATGTTGACTTTCTGGATCTCCTTAAGCAGCTGCAGGGAGAAACACATCATTCATCTTGAATCAACACATTTTTAATTGCCTCTAGACTTACTGGTTAGAAAAAAATATACTTAAGTTATAAAAAACATATTGATTAAACAGTTTGCAGTTATTAGAATTAGGAGCAAACCTTTTTTGAACTTATATCTATGATAAAGAATTTCCTGAATTTGTTAATAATTTCTTAAAATTGAAAAGGAGCTATATGTCTATTTTCTTTTTAAAATTTGGACTTAGTAAAATGCAGTGTGATGTTAAGCATAGTCACGCTGAAGCTCACGGAAGCTTTCCAGCAAATAAATAACATTTATCAAGTACCCAGTTATGGTTGCAAAGAATCAATCAACCTGCTACCTATAAACTTATCAACGTTTACTTGGGATATTAAATTATTTTCCTCATCAATAAAATCATTTAAAAAGACTGAGAGAAACTTCAGAATACCTCCGAGGTTGAAACTCGGCCTTTGTTTTCACACTGGTCGTCGTCACATTTTAGCAAGAGCCTGAGAGCCTCTGCAATGACCTGAACAGCCAAGTAGATGTTGTAGGATTTATCCTGATCGACGTGGGCAGCCAAGCAGGTTAGGTCCTGGCAGCGCACGGCGTGGCCTTGACTGTTGGTGTGGGGGCAGCTGCCCGCGGTCCTCTGCTCAGACTGGTTAGAGCAGAGGGGGTAGGCTGACAGGTAATGCTCCAGCAAGGCGTTAGTGGTGCCGTTGAACTTGGAGATGACGTAGTCTTTAAAGCCGGGCACCTCGTTCCTCTTGGAGATGAATCCAAAAACCTCCCCGACCTTGTGGATGCCTGGCAGCGTGGAGACCTTGGTGGAGGTGGACCACGAGTCGCTTGCGATCCAAGTTCTGTTGAGGTTGTGTTTAATGGCCGCGCTCATGATGACGTCAACGTTTGCGTCCTTGGTGAACATGATGATGGCCTCAGCAGAGGACGTGTTGACGTTGCCCAGCAGCTCGGCCAGCTTCGTGCGGGCCTCCCAGCTGTTTTGGGAGAAGTAGCCGGGCAGGATGTCGACAAATTCAATGCAGATGTCTCCCGTTTTACCCAAGAGCTCAACGATGTGGTCGCTGCCGTACTTCCCGTACTCATCATCACTTCCTATTATGGCCACCGTCCTCCAGTTAAACAGCTTCACCAGCCCAGCGATGGCCTTTGTCTGATGCTCGTCACTGGATATTGTTCGCAGAAAAGTGGGGAACTTCAACTTCCTGCTGAGTTGTTCACTAGTTGACGAATAACTAATCTATTGGGAAAATCAGTGATTTATTTAGCAGACAGATTCAGCATCTGTTACAGAATCTGTCAGGGGAACAAACCTGGGCAACTGATGGCAGGGCCAAAACCCGCGCAACAGCCGCTGATACCTCGGAGTAGTTTTCTCCAATCACGGCCTTGGCTTTGGGTTCTGCCAGCGGGGACGGGTAGCCTTCGGGCACGACGCAGCCTCCAGCGTCACCCGATGAGCTCCTCAGGAGCTGGAGTGTAGCTCTGATGGCAAAGCTAACATCTCCACAAGTGTCGTAGATGTCGTATCCGACGGTGAAGTTGGGCAGAACCCTCGCCATTCGCCGGTTTACCTCGCCGATGGAGTAAATCATCACTTGAGTGTGTAGGAATGTTCTGAGATCATACCTTTAAAGAACCGCCAACAGAATCAAGCAACTTTTAGACCGATTAGATGAAAGGGCTGCTTAAGCACTTACGCACTGCAGGACAGCGGCCCGTGTCTGACACTCCTGTTGGTCTTTCTGTGGACAGGGAAGAGTCCTCCAATGGTGATGTTCCCTGGAGAGTGAGCGTGCAGAGGTTCATCCTTACAGGAGCCCAGGCAAAACACACCAACAACAGCCACAAATAACAGCAACATTGTGGACACGCAGCAGCAGTAGACACGTATGTAAGCATTCACACACACACACACACAGACACAGACACACACACACTGGTTGTATGAACTGGTTCCTCATCAAATGTACCTGGTGAGTGTGGAAAAAAACTGTCCTATGTAGGCTGGACTATCATACAACAAAAGCTGCTCTGGATGTACTTCTATTTCTATTATTTTATTTTTTTAACATATTGCAGGGTTTTATATTTGGAGTATAACATCTTTATAAGTTTGGGAGCATCATCATCACCACTCAGAGACAGGCCGTAAACTGTGATAACACCATTGTGATTGTGATAACAATAATGAGAAATTTAACTTCACATTAACTCGGCGTGGCTTTATTGACTTCTGCAAAGAAAGAATGCAGAATTTTGCAAAGATATCTAATATCTGTATAAACAATTGTACCCAGAAGTAAGAAATACAATACATATTGAGTGTGCAGCCAAAAAAAGTACATAGATTGAGTTCTGTATTTAAGTGTTTGCTTTTAATGTGCAGGAAGACTAGAAGAGTTGGTTTAACCTTGTCCTGTGTCCAGATGAAACGTGTACAGTGGTGCGTACTCATCCCAGGAAGTGAAGTCAAAGTTCATTATAATTGTCCCTTTTCTTGCCATAGCTCAAAGCCTATTAAAATAAGTCCGTCACAGATGTGGAGTCTGGTATGTTGAGGTTGGGACCGACAGCAAGGTCAACCAACAGAGCAGGAGAGAGTTCATGAAGTTGAAAAAAAATCATCACAGCTCAAGGCCTTTGAGGCTGTCCATGGCCTCTGCAAGGCCAGCCTCGGCTACTGTTCTGTCTAGCACAGCGCCAGAACAGATCCTTCCATCTCAGCTGCAATGATATTAACACAACAATTGTTGTTTTGGCTAACTCTTTACACAGCTCTGTCAGACTGTGTACAGATTATGTTTGTATGGGAGACATTTTACATTGTGCAAGGCTTTCTATATTTTTCCAATGTATTATTATTATTATTATTATTATTATTATTATTATTATTATTATTATTATTATTATTATTATTATAAGTGATGTTATTATTTTCACAGTGCTCGTTCTAAATTGTATGGATCTTCCAGTGTTTGAAATAAAGAAATGACTGAATGAAAGTGTTCAGATGCACTGATGCGCCTCACACGTCCATGTAATTGGTGTGATGCCATCTATCACCACTAGAGGGCGCCTAAGCGATGCAGACGTGCTGAGGAAAAGCCAGTCTGGAAAGGACGAATCTTGTCCAACACCACAAGAGGGCGCCCTCCCGTCGGTTACAGTTTATTGCACATCGGTGACTCGCTCATGAACAAACTTTTTACTCTTCCACAGTGGTTCGTATTTTGAGCAGTCAGGCGAGCTTTTGAGCTGCTTCAATAACGCTACATTTTTGTTAAAAAAAAAAAGAGAGAGAGAAAAAAAACACAAGATTAGATTTTTTAAAAAGTAGTCACTCCATGGAACTAATTCTGGAAAACAGAAATATACCATCTATCATATTTTCACATTTTATAAAATTACACACTGAAAGTATGATACACTGTTTAGATAGTTAGGGAAATAGTATTACTGCTTTAGTATTTTTTTTAGACAACCTTTAAATAAATGAACCTAATGAACCTCGTATTTGGCGCAGCGCATATTTGACAAGCAGCTGATTTGTGCCCTCCTCCTTTATGCCCGCTAGCCGTGTCTTGATTGGACCACAGGTCCTTGAATGCCTTGAAGACCAGATCAGATTTAAATGGTTCACTGTGGTGGTGGTGGACCGAGCCAGGATGAGTTCACCTGCGTGGGTCTTGCTCTGCGTCACCAGCGCGCTGCTGGCATCTGGAACTCTGGGTAGTTTGGGATCACACAGCCGACGGATCCACGCACTCTACCCTTCAATCCCTCAAGCATCCCAGCAGCAAAAACCGAGAGCACAGACCATTCAGACAGCGAAGGACGCCCAGATGACGCGGAGCAGACAGAGAACGTCCACGCTTACTGGTAAAACCGCATCCACATCTTCCAGTTTCATGGGTCAAAGGATGTTTATGGTCAATTTGTCCGCGCACACGGGGGCATACAGACAGAATAACTGAAATGCCTTTTCACTGCCTTCTTAGTGCTCAGCAAAAAAAAAGAAAGAAGAAAAATGCGGGTTTTTTTAAATATTTATGAAAATATATGAGAATCATATACCTTCTCACAGAAGAAAAGCAGGTGTCTATTTTACATTAATCAACTTTATTTATACTATTACAGGTTCTTGATATTTTGCATATACTGCATTTCTAAATAAAAAAGTATTTAGTGTCTCTCAAAAAGAATAATGAATATTAAAGTTACTTAAACACCTTAGTTTAAGTTTCTTTCCTTGAAATTCAGTCAAAATGGTCAGAATTCTAAAACCATTATTCACGCATCCAAATTTGACGCTCACCTTCCACAGAAATATGATGAATAATAAAATACAGTCTTGTAATTTTGAGAAGCAGCATACATTTATGCCATGAATATATTTTTAATCACAGACTTCATTCAATAAAATAAATCTGTATTTATGAAAAACTTAGATTGCTTAATATCAATAACATACCCAGGATATCTCATCCTCAGGCTGTTTCTTTCTCCTTTATCAGTCATTTATGCACTAATTACAAACAAACAAACACCTGTATCTTTATAGAAAATCTCCTCTTTTTTGCAGCATCAAATTCCAATTGCAGAAATCGCCCCATAGACTTGGTCTTCATCATAGACAGCTCTCGGAGTGTGCGCCCCACAGAGTTTGAAAAGGCCAAGGCGTTCCTTCAGGACATGGTGGACAGCTTGGAGATCGGCTTTGACAGCACGCGAGTGGCCCTGGTCAACTACGCCAGCACCGTGCAGATCGAGTTTCCTCTGAAGATGCATTCCAACAAGGTTGCCCTGAAACGGGCTTTGGCCCGTGTGGAACCCCTGGCTTCTGGCACCATGACAGGCATGGCTATCAAAACAGCCATGGAAAGCGCTTTCACTGCGGAGGCGGGGGCTCGGCTCAACTCCTCAAAAATCGCCAAAGTGGCCATCGTAGTGACCGATGGGAGGCCCCAGGATCAGGTGGAGGAAGTCTCGGCTGTGGCGCGGGAGTCTGGGATTGAGATTTACGCAGTGGGAGTTGACAGAGCCGATATGACGTCCCTCCGCCTCATGGCCAGCCAGCCGCACGACGACCATGTCTTCTATGTGGAGACCTACGGCGTCATAGAGAAGCTCACCTCCAGGTTTAGGGAAACCTTGTGCGGTAAGGATGACGATAACGGGGCTGCCGCTTTTCCTTTCCATGGCAAACTTGCTGAATTTGGACTAGAACTAGGAGACAGAAATGGACTAAACGATGAAAGAGATGATAAAAGGATCAATGGTATGTCCGAAATTTTCCTTAATTTTTCACCCGATAGGCAGCAGCATGGAAGGAAGTCTCCATCCTGAAGCGACTGCTTTTCTTCTGTAGTTTTACACACGATCAATGACTGAGCAGATACATTTATATGTCTCATCTGCAGTCAATTGAAAGACTTGAAAATGGATGAAGCCCAACATGATGCTGCCTATACCTTCCACTGCAAATTGGCTGCTCCTTGCATTCTGTTCTCCATCACATGCCTCATGCTCCGACCTAACAAGTATATTTACATGGAAGAAGAGCTGTAAACGCAACCTATACAATAGCGGGAATAAATATGTCCTAAACTTTCCCATATATACAAGCAAATTTGGATTTCAGCTGGATGTGGTTTCAAAAACAAAAGGAGTAAACCCAACCGTGAGCATCGAGCAGGGATGCTCCGTTCCCAACAATCCAGAAATGCTTCCCTAATACAACTGAGCTTCCGCCCATGTAAAACGCAGCAGATAATAGCAAAAACATGCTCAATATCAAGCAGAATAATCTGCACTATTTGCAAATGTTATCAGTTTACTTACATCTTACTAACTTTCTATTATTAAAAATAAACATGGATGATGATTTATTATTTACCTTAAGCCAATCAGGTATTTGGAGTGTCTTTTGCAGGTTTGGATGCATGTGCTGAAGGACACAACTGTCAGCACGTTTGTTTCAACGATGGCGTCTCACACGGCTGCGGGTGTCACACAGGCTTTGTCCTAAATCCAGACAAGAGGACATGTTCACGTAAGAATCACTGTATTTTATCAGATGTTTATTTCTTTCCCTGTCTATTGTGTCGCTCAATCTCCCGTGTGGAAGTTTGCAGAGTTCTTTAAACACAACTTTTCCACTGGTCACGTGCCAAAATATGTGTGACGTAAGATCTCAGGGGTGCCACATTCTTGGCTCTACAATTACTCCAAGTGAAAACAGAAATTTTCATAAGCCTTTAAACCTTATTTTGGGTTGTTTTTTTTTATGTTTCGAGGACACTGCACACCATTTCTTGTTACTCGTGTTTTGGGTATCCAGAAATAGAATTGGACTGAGAGTTCCCGGCACAGATTAAGTGAGCAGGACACGATGAAGGTCTGGCTTAATGAGAGACGTTTTCTCAAGGGATGCTCTTTAATTACCCACAGCACCACAATTATATGTGTTTAAGTGTCCATTGTTGTAGTTTAGTTTTGTTGTATTGATCCATTAAACATGGGATGAAATATAAGTTTTCATGACACTTATGGACATTTTCACTGTGTTAATCACGCTCTTGTGGTCAGTGTTATCATATCCACGACCTGAAAGGCATCAAAAATGTAATAATATATTTCATTAATCGGGGTCTTGCGATGTGCACATCAGTAACACTGACCGTGTGGCTGTGAATTGAAATGTTTTGTGGGGCCATTGATTTACAGTACGTAAAGATAGAAATGCCCTTAGACCAGAGGTGGGCAAACTGAGGCCCGGGGGCCACATGTGGTTCAATGAGCTATTTAATCCGGCCCGCAGAGCCTCACAATCATTCCTCCAAAAGCCAAATGAAGAGGGTTGTCAGCTTGATTGGTTAGAAAAAGGTTCAGACCCCCCCTTCAGCTAGCATGCTAACATGTCCTCTCAAGAAGGTGGGGCCAAACACCATTTGGAGCTTCATCATCCATCTCTAGTTGCACCAATTTGCAGCCTCTTCGACATATTTTCTCAGTCAATAGTCCATCCTAATGTGGGGGTTAGTTTCCTGCACCACCTGACCGGCCCCTTCATGAAGATCTAAAGCCCAACGTGGCCCTTCAGGCTAAATAACTGCCCAGCCCTGCCTTGGACTCTACTGGAGCTCGGTTCCTGACTGACTGATAGGTGTTAGTGCAGTCCACCACCAGGGCTAATGATGTTATTTCCATGCTTTAAAAGACTCTGTCTAGGTGGTTCCTCCCTGCTCAGACTATAGCTTGGTTCAGACCACACAACTTAAACAAAAAAAAAGAAAATTAAATGTTTTTTCCACATCATTAACAATTGAAAAGGCTGAAATTCCTGAGTGTGGTTGTTATCAACTGTCCAGTTATTATTTGAAGCGTCTCTCCTCAGGCTCGGCTGCGTGTGCCCCTGGTCACGGCTGCCAGCATATCTGCGTCAAAAGTGAAGATCTTCAGGTTTGCTTGTGCCGTGAAGGATACGTGTTGAATGCCGACCAGAGGACATGTTCACGTAAGTCCTCAAATGACACTCACTTCTTTGATGCGCTGATTCATTTCTGGAGATTTGGAGAAATAATCGGCTTGACTGACATTTTATCATCCAGCTGTTGTTGAGGGTTTTCATGAATGTGGCCATCTCTTGCTTTCAGGTGTTGATCCATGTGCCCTTGGACATGATTGTCAGCATATTTGCATAAATAACCACGACTCCTACGTCTGTAAATGCGCGGCGGGATACGCTTTAAATCCAGACAACAAAACTTGCTCACGTAAGAATTTTTTTTAGTTGCTGTGTTAGTTGAAAGTAATTATTTTGGATCTTTAGAATTTAGTGAACGATTGTACAAGGCCTCTCTCAGCATGTGCGCAGAAAGACTGCAGCATTAGTGCATTAATACGATATTTAGTGAGTGCAGACACGCTCTAATAGCAGCTTTGCATGGCTAAGCTCTCGGACTGCTAATTAGACTCTGGTATGGCCAACAGTCTGCACATAGAAGCAAACCTTCAGAGAGAGAATTCAGCCACTGCGTTCTCATTATGGACTCTCAATGGTTAAAATAACCGCTAGATAAAAGCAATTGTCTTTATTTTTGGATGATCTGTGCCAGAACAGTGATGCGTCTGTGCTGTTTTGAGAGATCCATTGAGTGTTTAGAGCAGAATTTATGATAAGCTGCTGCGGAATTAAGTTTTTCTTCTCACTCTTAGGCTTGGGTGCATGCGTCCAGGGACACGAATGCCAACACAAGTGCGTCAGCAGCGGGAACTCTTATATCTGCAAGTGTCGGCCCGGATACAGGCTGAACACGGACCAGAAAACGTGCACACGTAAGCTGGAGTCAACAGACATACAGCTCCATAGTTGCTCCGATGAATGACACAACAAAACATTTCATATTAACATCATTTTTTTTTTGTAAAATATTGCCCTTTCCTAGTGTCAGATTCATGTGCCCAAGGCCACAATTGCCAACACATTTGCATCAACAGCGGTGACTCCTACAGCTGCAAGTGTCAAACAGGATATGTGCTGAATGCAGACAAGCAAACATGCTCACGTAAGGACAGCCATGCTTTTTTTAACCATACATGTTGGACTATAATTTGTCTTTTTGAACAGTAAGTTAAGTTCTGTCACCTACAGCTTTCAGTTTTAAGGAAAAGGGAGGACCTTTATTAAAATTTGTCACATTTATGTCACGTTTCTATCCATATGTCTGTGTTTTTGTTTTTTTTGGAATGGTAGAGAGACACAACGCACAGAGAGCGTAAACATCTTGGTAGCACTGTGGAGCTTGCCCGATTAAAATGATCTAAAGTGGAAAGTCTGGGATGTCTTCCTGGATTCAGATCTGATCATAAGCCATCAGACTAGGTTCTAAACTTTTCCCTGAGAAGAAAACACCCGCTTGTTCAATGCACCACCGTTGAATTTAGAAAGGGAGAAGCAGAGATTTGGAATACACTTCTGGCACGTATTAGACAATTAAACCTTTATTTCTTCAGATCCCAGAATCGAACTTACTTTTAAGTAAGTTCTATCATTTCTTGTTGCTGTTCCGGGAGATCTGTGAATGTATCTGACTGTTGCAGTACGTATATGTGCATACTGTTATTTTAACAGCTATCTGTCTTTTTGCATTCTTTAGTTGTGGAGCGATCTTCAGGGGACTCTGCTATGCCCAACAAGCAAAACTGAGCCATTTATTTTGTTGTAGTGTTGGCTTAATAAAAACTAGCAAAGAAAACAGACTGTAGTTTAAAAAATGCTAAGTAGTTTGATCAAAATCAAGAATCCAAAACTGCAAATATTATATATACATGATATATTTCTAATCCTGCTTATTAAAAATAATCAACAGTTAAATAAATGTCCTTTGCAGACAATAAATTACATTTTTAATAACATCTACAATTAATTCTAGTTACAAAATTTTATATCAGTATGAAAAGTTGCCATGCTGACTGTTTTTCCTGTGTATTTGTGTAACTCTTTCAGAGGAATTGAGAAGTGAAATAACTCAAGATGCCTGCATGTGTGAGGCTCAGATTATGTTCCAGGAAAAGGTCCAGTCAGCTTTGCGGGAGCTGAACAGAAAACATATCCTTTTTACACTGGAATTTACGAACTGTGATTGTAAAAATATAGTTTAATGATAGTTCCTTGACGATTTACTCACTTGATGAACTTACGGACAAAGTGAACTTGATTGAGAAGAATTACCAAGAAGGCAGTTAAAACAGACATTTTCTTTGTGTGTGTGTGTGTTTGTTTGCTTGTTTGTTTGTTTTAGTACCCTGTAGTTTACTCACATTTATTACATTTTTTATATCACACTGAACTGATTGGTAGATGACTGTAATATGATGTATCCTCTTCTATGCAGTTTGCTTTAGTTTTATGTTATAAACCTGCATTTTACCTTTATTTCATGACTGATTCTTTCATGATGCACAGAACCACTATATTTTAGAGATGCAAGTTGCAAACACCCTAAAAGTATCTGGGAATAAAAGATGTGTTAAAAACAACAACAACAACAACAACAACAGCAACGGTAATAAAAAGAACAATAAAAAGCATTACATGGTTAGTGTAATGTATTTGTATTTCTGATCACGCTACAACTAATCTCTAATAGAACAAGGGACTTGTTTTTGCCCTCCTGATTAGGGCACTTGCACACGCACGCTCACACACACTCACACCAATACCCACACATAACACAAAGTGAATTAAACATTGCTAATAATTTTTTCTTTTCCTTTTTTTTGTTTAACCCTTTACCATATATATATATATATATATATATGCCAACATTGATGTAAAGGTGGGTTAAGGGTTAAACAAAAATTAGTTTCAACATTCAGGTTGGAACTCCGCACGGTGAAGCAGATCCATTTGTTACTTCTAATTTGTACAATAAAGCTTGTTAGGAAAAAAGGCGGTAGGCTCTTCCGGTTTACGGTTACCATTAGCGACGGAGGGTAACTACAGTTTTTATGCTGGGGTCGACGACATGAACAAAATTTTGTTTATCTGAATTATACCGACTTAAACGCTTCACTTTTCCGGACAAACATGTAATTATGAATCAGGTCCGTTTTTATAGTTCGTTAACGATGGATATTATGTAGTGTTGTTTCCGTACTATGGTTATGCAGTTTTGTTTCGCTACAAGCTAACATGGTCGCTCTGGGCAGGTAGTAGAACTAGTGGGACAGGCTAACGCTGTAATACGGATCAAAACTGGTGTAATTTATTTAAATCACATTTTATGCGGATAAACTAAGCTCTACGGAGGTCTTTCAGTATCGCCATCATGTTTATCTACCTCAGCAAGAAGGTGAGTGCCTGGTACCCTCTTGTACAGACTTGACTGCTTGCGTCCACTGTATTAAATTATTACAAGTGTACTTTTTTTGGTGTTTTAATAGATTGCCATCCCCAACAATATCCATCTAAAATGTGTCTCCTGGAATAAAGATCAAGGTTTTATTTCCTGTGGAGGGGACGATGGTCTTCTCAGAGTACTCAAACTCGAAACCCAGACAGGTAAACTCACTTTTCGAAGCCTCCAACCTGCAGCCTATTTTTAAAGCTTGGTTTCTACACTTATTCGTACAAAAATAATTACATCACTATTACTATATAAATAAATAACTATAGCGTTACTTGGCTACTAGAAGAATGTTTATTTCCTCTCAATTTAGACGATGCCAGACTTAAAGGTCTTGCTGCACCCAGTAATCTGTCAATGAACCAGACTCTGGAGGGCCATAGCGGTGAGTTCCATTACTTACTGCCTAGTCAAGAGACATCATCTGCATGAAGTAGCAGAATAAAGCTGATAGGAAAATTATGTGACACGTGCAGGCTCAGTACAAGTGATCACTTGGAATGAGCAATATGAAAAACTGACAACGAGTGACCAGAATGGCCTCATCATTGTCTGGATGCTCTACAAAGGTAGATACTCCCACAAGATGACAAACGCCTCTTTAAACATGTTTGGATTTTACAGTTATTTTTGCTTCTCTCTCCCAAAGGTGCATGGTACGAAGAGATGATGAATAACCGCAACAAGTCAGTTGTGAGGAGTATGAGATGGAACACTGATGGTCAAAAGATCTGCATTGTTTATGAAGATGGAGTGGTCATTCTTGGATCTGTCGATGGTAAACGCATTGATTACAATAGTAAAATCAAAGGTGGTAAAACGATCCTATTAAGGATTTATTTGTTCCCACGCTGAGGAAATGAGTACAAACATGTGCCGTAGGATAAATGCCTTTTGTTTATTTTGTAGGAAACCGGCTTTGGGTAAAAGAGCTAAAGGGATATCAGCTTGCTCATGTGGCATGGTCACCAGACAGCAAAATCCTGCTCTTTGGCATGGCCAGTGGAGAAGTGCAAATCTTTGACAATCAGGGAAATTTTGTAGTGAGTATTTTAGTACACTGTGCCCATAAATAACATCCATTCTACCGTACCCATAAACATTATACTCCTGAATATATTCCCTATTACAGATAGGATCTAGGTCTACATAGTTATCATTTAGCATATTTTTTTTTACGGTAAATGGTACAGCACAAAAACAATGTTGTAGTGGAAAACACAACAAAAGACAACAAGATAAATGATAATGTAGTGTTAAAGTGGAAGGCCAGGACATCAGTTTCCAAATGCACAAAGCTCATTGAGAGGTTTCCACGCTGACTGAATTGTTGTGACTACACCCAAGGTCCATGTACATAAAACTGATTTGAAGGCACTGTGTAGTTATACAATCAGTTGTTTTCACATTAAATAATTTCATTATCCGACACAAAACTTGTCTGTTTAACTAAGATGAACCAGGTGTGGAATTTGTTACACTAATTAAAAAAGTATTCACAAACCTGCAGCACCGCAGAATGATTATAAAATCTTTGTAATAGGTAGTTTTGCTTGCTGCGCGTTAGACTTGTTGACCGTTTCCATTTTGTTCTTCGTATTCCAGATGAAAATGACTATCAGCTGCCTCACCAGCACTGCTGGAGCTGTCAGTATTGCTGGTATCCACTGGTATGCTGGAACTGGTGGCTACATTGAACCCTGCTGCCCCTGCCTTGCTATTTGTTTTGACAATGGAAGGTGCCAGATCATGCGCTGTGAAAGTGATGAAAGTAAGGAGAAAGTAAATAAAGAATACAGCGCACTTATGATGACAAGCGTATTAATGATTGACTGTTTTGCTCTTCGTCAGGCCCAGTGTGTATTGACGCACAAATGAATGTGGTTTGTATCCAGTGGAATCATTGCGGTAGTGTTCTTGCTGTAGCAGGTTCACTCAAAACCTCCAATCTGGAGACGGAAATCAATGTTGTACACTTCTATACACCATTTGGAGAGGTAAGCTAAAGATTTTTTTTTTTTGTCTTTGTAAATTCCAGGTTTCATAAAGCCCCTTCCAAATATGCACTGCACACCATCTGAGTATCCACATTGATACATTTAAGAGTTTCCTGACCTGTCAAATGAGGATAAGCTTTGTGATGAACACTAGCAGGTTGTGCTTTTTCCGTGCACTTGATGGCACTAGAGAAAAGAATGTGATGATAAGTGATTTTTGGTGTTAACAGCATCTGAGAACGTTAAAAGTACCTGGCAAACAGATGACAGGAATTGCCTGGGAGGGAGCAGGACTGCGAATAGCCTTGGCTGTGGACTCCTACCTCTACTTTGCCAACATAAGACCAGACTACAAGGTAAAGTGAAAAGAAAGCAACAACAACAGAAAACCTTCATGCCTACATTTAATGCAACTTGATTTGTCTTTTACAGTGGGGATACTGCTCCAACACGCTGGTGTATGCGTACATAAGGCCAGAAAGACTGGCCTACTGTGTGGTATTCTGGGACACCAAAAACAATGAGAAGTTTGTCAAATATTTCAAGAGCTTGATGTCTGTCAGTACTTCAGGGGATTACTGCATCCTGGTAGGCAAGGCTGATGATATCCAGTCTCAGGTAAAAAAGAAAAGAAGACACTACAGTATATTGTACACGTATTATTGTATTCTATAATATATAAATCGTTTAACCCAATGCTTTGGAGACATTATACAATATTGAATTTCAAATGTTACTGTCTTTTCTCTGACATTGTAAAAGGAGGATGCTGAGTTAGAGTCGGGGAGTCATGCAAGGGTAATGTATCAATGTTTTTCTTTGCATTTGTGTGGTTATAAATCCACAACTGTTCTAAGTAGTAGTAATAATAATAATAATAATGATAATAATAATAATAATAATAATGGACTACTTCTTTTTCAGTATGTTCTGATCCTGTGCAACGCCATAGGGACGCCTCAAGAAACAAAGTACATTGACATTGGTGAGTTCAAACAATAAGAGCAAAACTTTAAAAGTGTCCATGTTCACTGAAAAAGAAAAATCCATGCTCCTTTTTATGCTTGCATAAGAAAGTCATTTCTCTTCCAACTATAACATAGGTGTCCTTTTCAGGCCAGTCTGACAGGTCACACCCCGCTTTTAGAGAGATTTTGGCTCCCACCTGCTGCCCACAACTCCCATCTTTTACAGACACGCAATGTTATATAGCAAATATGGAGGCGGCGCTGGAAATCGACATATCTCACAAATATTAGCACTCCGCAACTGCTTGACCAGGCTAAATATTTACTGAGAAATTGTCTGCAGACATCAAAGTTGTCTAAATTTGTTGCACAAAATCACAGTTCTAGAAATAACCGCAAGGTCAGATCAAGTGTTTTAGGCGTATTTGGTGCAGGATGTGTTTGTGTGGTGACGTTTGAAAGTTTGAGTCTTTCAGATCTCACTATATTTGGATGAGAAAATAATTTAGAATGCCACCTGGCTTACTGACATGAGAGTAATTGAAACATTATAGATGATCATTTATTCACTGAGAAAGATGATCCAGTGTTATATTTAAGTGTACTAGTTGTATCTCATGTCTGTGATATATATATTTTAACTTCTATTTTGACCTTTACTGTCCACAAAATAGCTCCTCTAAATGTTCTTTTGCAAAGAGATAGTAGGTCACTTTAGAGAAATGCAAACTTTAATCATAAAAATCAGAATTAAACAAAGATCTGAGTATTTTAAAACTGTATATCTGGTCATTTCAACCTTACTTAGAAATGTTGACATTTCCTATTAAAAACCATTACTCTGTACCGTAGAGGATGACGCTCTAATCAATTTTCTCACCTCTCCTCCTGTTTAGAACCGCTGTTTGTTACCATGACAAAGACACATGTGATCGCCGCATCCAAGGAGGCTTTCTATGTGTGGCAGTACAGACTTGATCTGCAGATTAGCCAAATGTGGAAAGCTAAGAGGGAGAGAAAAGAGAGGTGAGTTTGTTTCAGGTGCTGCCATAATAACCTTTCCAGCCCACTGACGCTGATTGTCGACCATGTGCTATAAGGACAGCTGCATTTAACACAGCCAGACAGTAGGGGGCGACAGAATAGAACAACCGTGTCAAAACTTACAGTACACATCAAGCAAGCCATGGAAAGTAACAGCCAGGCAAGACTGGCACAAGGCTGGATGAAACTGGGTCTATTGCTGCAGTCTGTCAGTGTCGGCAGTGATCTGAAACGGTTCCATTCATCATGATCAGACGCCATCAAGGCTCCAGACAAATCTCATTTTCTGCCAGGACTCCTCTGACGCTTACAGCACAATCCACCTCTATGGACGATCCGTTTGACTCATTCTGGTTCACAACTGCTGCCTTTCTAGGGTCTACCACGTCGACAGTAACCCTTCTAGTGCCAATGACAGCGGAGCAGATTTTGCAAAAGCCTTCACAGTAAGATCCCTTCTACTTCTACAGTTACACGTGCTGAGTCACATAAAGGGCATGCATTTAACATCACATTTCAAAGTCTGTTTGCTTGAATTCAGACTTCTGCTATATGTTAGAACTTTTTTTTTGTCTCTGACCTAAAGTGAACTCCAATATGAATAATCCAAAACACTCACTGGAGTTTAAAAGTGTGTGACTCCATCATAATTTACGATGCTAATACTATATAACCCTCATCTGACCCATGGATTTGCATGATTAGTTTGGTTTGTGTTATTTATAACAACATAATCTAATATTAATAATATAATATGGTATAATATTGACAGAGCATGTGAAATATATAGCTTTATGCCTTTTGGGAGCTTATTTCACTTTTACATGTATAAATGTTAACATTTACAGAAATTATGACTGGGGTGTCCAACTTTTGCAGGCCCCTGTATAAACTACTTTTAAGAGTACTTTTACTTACACACACTTATCTTATATATACACTGCTGATCAAGCATTTATTTATAGAAGTTAACTGTGTTGAATTGTCAGGTTTCACATCATTGTTTCTGCTCTGTGACAGCCAACTCGAGATGCTATTTGCTGTTTAACAGCCAGAGATAAGACCCTCATAGTGGTACGTGCATGTTTTTCTCTAGTTTAACTAAAAAGCAAGCCTCACGATAACATTGAGAACATTAATATTTATGTGTTTACAGGGTCGCAAATCAGGCACCTTACACAGATATAGTCTGCCAAATGTGGTTCTAATCCAGAAATATACTTTAAACAACAGACCACACTATCTGTCGCTCAACTGCAACTCGAGGTGAGCATCAAATCTTGTTGGGCCACGTTCAGCATGTGTGCTGAGCAGATGCCTTGTGGTCGCTTTCAGTGAAATGTTGTTTTTCTTTAGTCGTCTGGCCATAATCGACATCGCAGGAGTGATGACTTTGCTGGACCTGGAGGCCGGAGCCGCCGCAGACGACACTAGAAGAACCCAGCCACCTGCAGGAGATCCGTCTAAGTTTGAACGCAAGGATGTTTGGGACATGAAATGGGCAAATGACAATCCTGACCTGTTTTCCATGATGGAGAAAACCAGGATGTACGTCTTCAGAAACCTAGACCCAGAGGTTGGTGTTCAGCTTGTGGTGTTGCATTGAGAGACTATTTTTGTGCTTGTTCCTTTTATACATATTTTTACCTGTATTCCTTTCATGAATTTATAGGAACCGATCCAAACATCTGGATACATTTGCAGCTTTGAAGACCTGGAAATCAAATCTGCCCTGCTAGATGAAATCATGAAGGTACCCCCCCCCCCCCCAAGTTAAAATATAGAAATGTAGAAGCAGTGTTTCTAATATAACAACAAAGAAAACATCTATTCTTGATATGTTCTGATGCGACTCAACTGACATGTTTCAAATTTGTGGTGAATAAACTCTGTAATCACTTAATGGAATTTCCACACAGGATCCAGACAGGCCTAACAAAGACAATCTCATCACCTTTGAAATCAGATCCCTCAGAGACACTCGTGCCTTGATTGAAAAAGTGGGGATCGAAGACGCGTCACAATTTATTGAAGACAATCCACACCCGAGACTCTGGTGATTAAAGGCTTCACACTTTTTATTCAAAATAAATCACTTTTTAATGGTCCGTAAATGGTTGCTGTTAGTAGTTTTTGTTTGTACGAAACATTAAATCACAGAGAATCATGGGAGTTGTTGTTATGAAGTTAGGGATCAAGATAGACCAGATCTGAAAGTGTCTTTTCTTTTGCTTTTTTTGAACTTCCCAGGCGGCTGCTGGCCGAAGCAGCTCTGCACAAACTGGACCTGAAGATGGCTGAAAAGGCTTTCGTCCACTGCAAAGACTACCCGGGCATTCAGTTCATCAAACACCTGGACAAACTGAAGGGCGAGTCCATGAAGCAGGCGGAGGTGGCAGCTTACTTCGGCAGCTTTGAGGAAGCTGAGCGCATGTACCTCGACATGGATCGCAGGTACCTGGCTGTTGCGTGCGGAATGATTTCTTATTGTTGCTGCGGCTGAGGATGGGCCTTTCTCTCTCTGTAGGGACCTGGCCATAAGCCTGCGGATCAAGCTGGGCGACTGGTTCCGGGTGCTGCAGCTGCTGAGAATTGCTTCTGGAGACTGTGATGATGCTCTGCTGGGACAAGCTTATAACGGAGTTGGAGACTACTTTGCAGACAGACAAAAGTGGTATGAAATGTGTGCGTTGTGACTGCATAGCCATAGTGTGTCGCGTACTACTTGCATGGTGGTGCAGCAGTTGGCACAGAGGCCTTGCAGCAGGATGGTTCTGGGTTGGATTCCGATCGCTCTATGATGGACTGGTCTTTTGCCCAGTCACTGTTAGACTAATTAGGACCTGATTAGGAATAAGTGGCAGTTAGCAGAAAACTGAGAATACTTGTGTAATATTACTTATGTAATATTACTTGCAGTGGAGTTAGAGTTTAACCACGCCACAAGAATAGTAACAAGACTTGCTCTTACTCTTGATTTTTAAGGCATCTGTTACGATCTAGATTGTCTCGAGGTGCTTTACAGAAGCTCCAGACAGCAGTGGCAAAGAAATTCTCCCCTTCAACAGGAGGAAACAAAATGGGGGGACCCTGAGTAAAGGAGGAGTTGTGCGTGAAGTTATGTGTGTTTTTGTGACCACAGCTCTGCCTAAACTAGAGAAACTGCTTGATCAGTCCTAGAAGGATGCAAGGAACAACGCCACTCCTCTTATTCACCAATTTAATTGAGTAATGGAATAAGAAAAGTTGTAGGAATCAGCTGATAACCTTGAAGATCAACAGAAGATACCTTTTGTATCCAATTTGCCGTGGTTGTCTTTTGAAGGGCAGGTCTAACTTAGCTACATAATTGTACCACAGTATGTTGCCTTACATCGAACCCCCTTGCCCTTTGCTTGTTAAGCACCAAATACTCTTCTGATCTCGTTTTGCGCCTTTGATTTTCTGAATTTCAGATTTTGATGTAACAAGGAGAGTGGGAGATAGGACAGAAGAAAGAAAAGAACATGCATCATGCACCATGTTATACAGAAGAACCCAGTAAAATTCCGATATGTATAGAGCTTAATGCAGGATTTACCTGTTAAAAATTGCATTAATGAAAATTTCCTATTTACCAGGCAATACAAAATGTATTTGCTGCAACCCTTTCACGCTGTAACCGAATCGTTTCCTTTCCAAGGGCCAATGCAGTACAGTATTACCTTAAAGGCCGCAACCAAGAGAGGCTGGCAGAATGTTACTACATGCTGGAGGACTATGACGGCCTGGAAAGGCTGACCAGTGAACTGCCCGAGAATCACAGCCTTTTACCAGTAAGCCACCTCTTCTGTCCACGAACGCTGCTAAACCTCCCTGTGATGGCGTCATAGCGGCCACGTCGCCGTTCTCCGTGTCTGTCGCAGGAACTAGGACAGAACTTTGCCAACGTGGGCATGTGTGACCAGGCTGTGAAGGCCTTCCTCAAGTGCAACAAGCCAAAAGCGGCAGTCGACACTTGTGTCAATCTGAATCAGGTAAGACAGGAAAAAAACAAAACAACAACCTGAAACACACATTCTAAACACACATTCTGAACACACATTCGACACATCAGTCTTCTTCTAACGACCTGACACCACCGCTGCTGTCAGTCTGCTCCAATTCAAGCGCTCAGCTCCAGAACAGACCTGTGCAACGCTTGTGTATCGTGAGACTTGTGTATTGTGTGTTTCTTTCAGTGGAATAAAGCACTAGAACTCACCCAAGCCCACAACATGAAAGAGATTAAACCTCTCCTTTCCAAGTACGCGTCACATCTACTGGAGAAAAATAAAATCCTAGAGGTGGTGGAACTTTACCGGCGAGCGAACCATTTCCTCGATGCAGCCAAACTCATGTTCAAGGCAGGTTCAAGTTGTCACGTGCCCTCATTTAGATTGTCTTCCTTAGTTCCTTCTTTCTTTCCTTCCTTCTTTCTCACATCCATCTGTTTTTCTGTTGCAGATAGCTGATGAGGAGGCCAAAAAGAGGACTCGGCCGTTGCGTGTGAAGAAGCTCTATGTCCTTGCAGCGTGCCTTGTAGAAAATCACCGTGAGCATTTGAAGGCATCACAGCAAAATAAACCCAAAGGAAAGAAGTTTGAGGTATATTTGTGTGTGTGTGTGTGTGTGTGTGTGTGTGTGTGTGTGTGTGTGTGTGTGTGTGTGTGTGTGTGTGTGTGTGTGTGTGTGTGAGAAGCCTTATATGTTCAACATCCGTGTTAACGTTTTGTTTGTGAAAAGGCACCACACGCACTCGCTGGGCTGCTTGAGGAGGACGCCAGCTGCCCGGACATCCACGTGCTGGACAATGCCTGGCGCGGAGCTGAGGCGTATCACTTCTTCCTCCTGGCTCAGAGGCAGCTGTACGACGGCCACTTGGAGAATGCCACAAGCACAGGTACCAAAATAGATCACTTCAGAAACGGAGAACGCCGCGTTGCAACAGAGACAATTTTACTGTTATTAAACATAAAAGATGAGCAGAAAATAGAAAGTATAAGCTTGAGGAAGCTTGAGGAAGCTGTGCAAAATGGCTACGCCTACTTATTCCTCTGTTTGCTCTGCAGTCTGACGTTTTGTTGTCTTTATGTGAAAGCCCTTCACCTGCGTAAGTACGAAGACATCATCCCTGCGGTGGAGATCTACTCTCTGCTGGCCCTCTGCTCAGCAGCCAGCAGGGCCTTCAGCGTCTGCTCTCAGGCCTTCATCAGGCTGGAGTCACTGGAGAGCCTGGAGCCTCAGCAGCAGCAGCTTTACGAGGCCCTGGCTCTGGAGATCTTCACCAGGCACACGCCAGAGGACAGCCGCGCTCTGGAGGTCGACCCGTTTCCACAAGGGTGCGTTCAGGGACAAGAAACACAGAGCTGCTGCAGGAAACCGCAGATTTAACTACAGTTCTCATCTCTAAAAATGTGTTTTGTGATCTCGTTATCTGTCTAATGATTTTTGTTTTTTTTCCCTCTTTCAGGATTGAAGGGAAATTTCCCATGTGCGTTGCGACGGGTCAGCCAATTCAAGAGTACCAGTCCTGGATGTGCAGTGTGTGTAAACACTGTGCTCAAGAGCACGAGATCAGCAAATACAGCTTCTGCCCGCTGTGTCACAGCACTGTGACGTAAAGCTCAGACTCCTAAAAGAACCTCGAATTGATGCTGTTTAGTCGTAATAGTTCTAGAAGGTTTTTAAAGATCACGAACCAACAAAATGCTGGTTTTTGTGGATTCGCACTAGAAACAAATGGGCAAATCTCAGCGTTTTCCTCTCAGCTTTCTGCACCGCTGCATCGTTCTGGACCAAAATCACCACTGAAACGTCTTCAGGATGAGTTTGAAGGACACGTGCAACAATAATGAAGCAGCCCTGTTAGACTGTCCATGTCATCTGAGGAGGGACACACAACAACTATTACTGCTCCAGCAAATAGAGATCAAAATACATTAAACTGTAACCTGAAATCAGCCATTTTAAAAAAAAATGTGTTTATTGGTTACAATGCTGAGAGAACAATTGTTTTTTTTTTCACACAATTCCTAATTAGTCTAACTACAAAATAAAAAATGAAGTTGTCAGAACAGTGATGTCTGTATAGCAACTATACTTTAAAACGTTTTAGGATTTACTGTTTCCAAAGCAGACACTCTTTCACTCTTAATCCTCCTGAGCTGCAGCTGTGCTGGATCTAATCTGATCTTTTGCTGCCATCTGCTGACAGCAGAGATCAGGTGAGTCTGAGGAGTTCAGAGAAGCTGATCTGGACGCCGGGCCTGGACAGATGAGACGCTTTAGATAACTTTATTAGACACTTTATTTAGATTTCAATCATTTTAGGCTTACAGTTCCTTGTATGAATCATGTTCTAGGACCATGATGTCAAATAAATGTGAATGCATTCTATTACTCCAAAAGCGATTGAAGGGTGAGATATAGATTAAATGAGTTAAATTAAATAATGTGTAGATAGATAGATAGATAGATAGATAGATAGATAGATAGATAGATAGATAGATAGATAGATAGATAGATAGATAGATAGATAGATAGATAGGTCTCAGTGTGTCAGAGGAGAGCAGAGGGCTGAAGGTGCGTCCCGCCCCGTGCTGCGCAGCGCTGCAGGTCAGTGGGAGACTCCAGTCCGTCCACGCGCTGCAGGACATCCACGCATGCAGGTACGCCGCTGTCCTCTCCTTCAGCTTCAACTGCATGCAAACACCTTTTGAAATCTCATAAGTGATTTTGTGCAAGTCATTTTTTTCCGCATTCAATGTGCAGCACATTTAAATATCCAAAATCACGCTGTCACGGTCGCGCAAAAGTCCGTTTTCATTCCCGTTACTTACCCGATTTTTTGCTGTTTTGGTTAATTTTTGTTTTTTCCCCCCCTCCATCCTTTTGAACGGTTCTTTTAAGAAACTGACCAACTTTGATTGCAGCACAAGCGGGTCCAATCTGACCTTGGTTTGCCATTTCAGCGCAAAGTGAACCGCTGCAGCGCAACACAACCCAGCTGCTGACTGGACAGTCACACCACAGCACATCTGGTCTGATTAGAAGATAGAAAACATCCCTACCCCAGCAGCGTGCAATCAAAGGCGTTGAGCACCTATAAATGCATTGCCAGTTGATTGCAAAGCCCCATCTGAGTATTTTGGGGGGGGGGGGTCCGGTACCTTGCTCAAGGTCAAGGCAGTGCTCTGAAATTGTCCTGGCACCTCTGATGTGACCAGCACACCTCCCTAACTTTTCTTCACCACCAAGAACCCTCCGATTCTCAGCCTCAGACTGAGCTGCCACTGCTGCTCGTCTGCTTCAGAGTCAGCGGAATTATTTCTTTAAATCACTTTTTTTTATCAGGTGTGAGCTGTTCTGCTGTAGTATTCAATTCATTTTATTTATATGGCGACTTTTACAATAAAAATAGTCTCTAGGTGCTTTACAGAGGCAGAAACCCAGAGCCTGAACCCCCCAGGTCAGCACAGTGGCAGGAAAAACTCCCTTTTAACAGGAAGAAACCTTGAGCGGAACCAGGCTTACAAGGAGGCACCGTCCTGCTGAAAACTGGCTGGGTAAAGGAGGAGGAGAAGAGAGGAACAAATATGCAAACAGACAACATCATTGTCTTTGTGTGCAGGTAACAAGGGCGCTGGGATTGGAACCGTTTTGACAGTAGCAGCTCTTCCATCATGGTGTTCGGACAAGTTTTTCACCAAGAGAGGCCTGACGATTGCTTCATCGTTGTCAACGTCGGTGGTTCCAGACAGAGAATGGAGCAGGGCGTCCTGAAACGCTTCCCGCAGACGCGCCTGGGCCGCCTCCTGCGGTGCAACTCCAGCGAAGCCATCTTGGAGCTGTGCGACGACTTCAGCCCCTCTGACATGGAGTTCTACTTCGACCGCAACCCCTGTTTTTTCTGCTACCTTCTCAACTTCTACCTGACCGGCAGGATCCACCTGGCGGACGGCTTGTGCGTGCTCTCCTTTTGCCAGGAGATGGAGTACTGGGGCCTCAGGGAGGGCCACCTGGACTCGTGCTGCAGCAGCAAGTTCCACCAGCTGATGGCGGAGGCCGAGGACCAGAGGAGCCGGCAGAGCTCCTCCAGCGGGGAGCCGTCTGCAGACGCCTTTGAAGGCTCCTGGTGCGCAGACCTTCGCAGGAGCGTCTGGGTTCGCCTGGAGCAGCCGGGCTCCTCCGCCCCAGCCAGAGCAATGGCTGGGCTCTCGTTAGCCGTGGCCGTGGGCTCTATCGCGTCCATGTGCATCCACAGCATGGACGGGAGCCGAAGCGCCCTGCTGGGCGTCTTTGACAGCTTCTGCCTTCTCTTCTTCACGGCGGAGTTCGTCCTCCGGCTGTGCGTTGCGCCGTCAGTCAGGACCTTCTTACGCGACGCCCTCAATGTCATCGACCTCCTGGCCGTCGCGCCGTCCTACGTCACGGCGGCGTGCGGCGTGATGGACGGGGGTGAAAGCGCGGAGCTGGAGAACGTGGGCAAGGCGGTGCAGATCTTGAGGCTGGCGAGGGTGCTTCGCGTCTTAAAACTGGCGCGCCACTCGGCGGGCCTTCGCTCTCTGGGCGCCACGCTCCAACACAGCGCCCGGGAGGTCGGGCAGCTCGTTCTCTTCGTGTCCGTTGGCGTTTTTCTGTTTTCCACGCTGGTTTACTTTGCGGAGAAAGAGTCCGAGGCCTCGGAGCTGCAGACCATCCCCATAGGCTGGTGGTGGGCCACCATCACCATGACGACAGTGGGCTACGGGGACACGTTTCCCCTCACGCTCCCTGGGAAGCTGATTGGGACGCTCTGCATCTTATGTGGGCTGCTGATTGTGGCTTTACCCATCACCAACATCTTCAACAAATTTTCCCAGTTCTACCAAAAGCAGAAAGAGACGGATGCTGGACAGAAGAATAATGGGCCATCTGCAGCGTGCACCTGACACGGGTCACGAGCATCAGGGTCAAACATCAGAACTACAGAGAAGTGTGAAATCATGAGCTAGCTCCTGGATACCGGTGGGGTTTTGTCGTGTTTTCATCACATAAATATATTCAAAATGAATGAAAACCAGTCTTTGGAATAGTTACCATCGTGCACGTGTCAGGACCAGACTCTCAGTTCTAAAGCTTTACGGGAAAATAAACATGGTTGTAGTAAAACTATCTAACACGAGTGCATAAAGCATAGTGAAAATAAAGTAAGATTTAAAAAAAGAGAGTGTTAGGTCAGCAGCTGTTATCTGGGGTTCACACCTTCACTCGCAGCTCTAACCAGCAAAATGTCACCAAGTCGTTTGAGTCTTGACGACCAGCTCCGCTTTACATCTGCACCAGCGATCCAGTCCAGGATGAAATTCAATTCTTAGCCATTAATATTTTAAATCATAATTCAACTATTCCTTTAACACTTTCAGCTTAAGTTACTCCAGGTCTCTTACTACTGAGCCATTCCATATTTTTTGACAAGTCTTATAATTTGGCGTCTGTCAGTCTTCACTGTTTAAGTTCAATAAAAAGCACTTATTTTATATTTTATTCACACAGCCTTGAGAACTGAACTCTTTTTCACATATCTGCATATTTCACAGGATGTTTGCTGTGGTTTTCCATCAGTTAAAAAGTGAAAAATAAAATGATATCTGCCTCAGTCAAGCTTATTTCCTGAGGCTCACCAGGCTCTGGAGCTCAAACGCAAACTTTATTAGCTCATCTGTGTGTCGAGGAAGTCGGCAAAGTCGGCACCTGACGGACGTATGTGAAGAGTTTGGAAATGAAGACAGAAAAGTGGAGGAGCAGCAAATTTCACTCTGCTGAGAATGAATCGAGTGTCGGTGGTGAAGAGAGACACACGTCAGTGCGCAGTGTGTCAGTGAGTCACAGTGGGCCCGGCCCTCACATCAACAGGAGGTCAATGCTTCCTTCTGGGCCATTTTCGGCCTGTTTTGGTCGCACTATGTTGATTTTCTTTTAAACTGTTGTTCATTTAATTTTACAAATGAATCTGTTCTAGGTTTAACAATAATAAAAAAGTCAATGTAGGCTCCAGATAGTCATAAATGTCATTCAAATACGAATTCATGTCAACAAGGCAGTAAAATTTCACTTCAGGAGGGTAATTTTATGATCCTGCATTCATAAAGCCGTGCTGTAACCTCCCACTGACCTAACTGGAGATTCATTCCTCCTTGTATTTATGTGTTTGTTTCATTTATTATTATTATTGTGATTATTTTTTGACACCAGGCTGCGTTTTACTGCTTTGTCAGTGGCTTCATCAAGCTGGAGTCAGTCCTCCCTCGTGACCGCTGTCGCACCTCCAGCCAGTCTGCTTAGTCAGCCTGTTTCACCCAGAGAGGATGTGCTGTAGTCAAATGAAGGGCTTGCTGATGCAATCCTAGAAGCTAAACTGTTGTAAAAAGCTATCTGACATGTCGGTAGTTGCTCAGCACTGCAGAGCGAATTTCTGCAGGGCAGAAATGTGATTCAAGATAAACAACCGCTGGAGTTGCTGCAAACTAGAATCAGTTTGTATTGCATGTGGGTTTTTGTTGTAAACTTGTCTTTAAAAGTGTCTGAGATTAGAACACATGCACATTTATACCCTGATGGTGGAATAACCAGTGAGCTGGAGTAACCCCCACATGGAGGACACAGCTCTGAGAACCATAACGGGCTTCAGGATCCTGCTCAAGGGCAGGCAGTACACAGGAGGCTGGGATTGAACGAGCAACCTTCGTCTTCCTGGAGCGACCATTCTACGGCCTGAGCTGTGGTGACGTGAACAATGAGGACAACTTACAGTGACCTTACATAGAAAGACGGGAAACAGACACTAACACATACGTCCTCCATCCATCCTTGCTGGATGTTTTAACACCATTTCTGACACTGGCATGGGAGATTTTCATGCACTAGAGAAGTGATGCTGGTGGCTAAGCATCTTGGATGTTTACTTCACTTGGTAGGAAGATGTGATGAAGTCTGGCTTCTGACAAATGCTGCAATATGTCTTGTTTCCCCATCACACCAGCCACGGAGGCGCTCATACCGCCGCTTGTAATTCTCATTTTGACCACTTGATGTCAGTATAGTCTTAAAAGTTTTCACCGCAATAAAAAAGTTTGTGACCAGAACTTTTAAATTGATAATATATAATTTTATATAATCATTTTAGTAAATCTATTAAAATGTTGGCTCTTCTAGCTCTTCATGAATCAGGAATGTTACAAGCTATTGCCTTCTGGTGGGTAATGTCACTGTTACTTTAAGTTAAATTACAGGTCGCCAAGTTACACCAAGTTATCAAAAAAAAAAAAAAAAAAAAAAAGCTTGCAACTTTTAATCAGAGGCCACATCAATGTGTCGTGGTTTTCTGGTGTGTTCCACCGTAACTCTTTGGAATCCATCTGTTCACTGTTGTGTAATTCTGTTCCTCTTCTTCCTCCTCAGAAGTAAGAATAGATCCGTTTCTTTTTTCCATTTAATTGGGGTTTGTTTTTCTCATCTTGTTTATGTGGCTTTTTTTCCCAGTGCAGCTGAGACTAAACTTAGCACCAGGGAACAATAGAGCAACCATATGTTAGACACTTTCTGCACTTTGGCCCTCTTAGATACTCTCAGAGCATTCCCAGATGAACAAAACAGACCGATGCCAGGTTGAAAATTATTTATTATTATTATTATTGATTTAATTTAACAAACACTGCTATACATATTGCTGTTTTTTTTTCATTTCCAACCATTTTAAACAGTTAAAGCAGGTGCAAAAGAAGTAATAGTATTACATGTACAGCAGAAAATCTACAGTCAGATCTGGCTTGTGTGTCGAGGGGCTTCGGGATATTTCAACAAACGTACGAATCAGGCTCATCCACAGTATTTTGGTTCTTATTTCACCTCTTAACATGTTGTTACACAAGATCAGATATTTCCTGTTGCATCATTGTAATCTCATTGTCACGGACAGATGACATGCTCTTGCTCAATTAGCAGCAGTTTTGTATTAAATTCTAAAGTCTGCTTCCTGCGTCCAGAACGACCACGTCTTTGTTACTCTTCAGATAAACAAAAAACCCGCAGAAACGAGGCTTTAGGAGAAGAGGATCCCCCCAGCCCTGTCCAATTAATAGGAATGTTTGAAGTAAACACGCCCGGAATATCTCTGTCATTCCTTCTCTGTGCACAGCATCAAATCCCCTCAGCCCTTTAACATAAACACGTACAGTACATATAGAAAAAAATAAGAAGACGAGAAAGTGCTGAGCAGAACTTCTCCAATCGTCCCAGCTTCAATGGGGCCAGCCACTGAACAAGACAACCTTTTGTTCTCTACTTGCGTCTGGCCCCTTCGAAGGCGTGCACGACTCTGTACCTCCACGTGCGCGTTCGTACGCCAGCGCGTCCCCCGTTCAGTTCAAACGCCGCATGTCTGCACGTTGCAAACGTGAGGAGCAGCCTTGACGCCGCCGGCAGCCGGAGACAGTCTGAACCACCGGCGGCCTTCCGAACTTTGAGGGGGCAAAAAAATAAAATAAAGCAAGACAGTGATGACAGAGATGGATAAATCACAGGATTACACTTGTCATCCGTCCATTCTTTATCTTTGTTTTGTGAAACCTGATCTGACCCCAAAAGGCAATGATTTTTCAGAGATGTTAGTAGTTCGAGAAAACGAGAAAAGCCAAGGAGGGAGGGGTGGACTGTCTGGTCTCCAAAAACGTCTGAGCCACGAAGCAAGTGAGCGCTCTTCACAATTAGTTTCCACAACAACATTATTGATATCCCTGAAATCATGATATCCATGTAAATCACACACTGTCATAAACATCTTGTAAAAGTCTGGGTACAGAATCACTGAGGAAAAGCACAGCAACACCACTGGAAAGTCCAGCCACGGCGGCAACCAAGTAAAGCGGAGCGCAGTCACTGATTGAAAGTTGGCTTGTTTCCTTTGAATCACTCGGGAGCGCCGGATGGGCGACTCTGTCGTTTTTCTACAGGCAGATCAAAAAGAGGACAAAGTCTCAACAGAAACACGCTGAAAAAAAAAATG
>BJFM01002504.1:19606-38201 GCA_016586285.1 Arothron firmamentum
CACACACACACACACACACACACACACACACACATACCTCTGCATGCACCTGTACCCTCATTTTTTGCTCAGCATGCTTCACACAACTGCGACTGTGTTATTAAGTGGCACCCACAGACCCAGGCGCGCGCTAACATCCCATTAACGGCGAGCGCAGAGCAGCGGCCCAACGCCCACCGAGGATTTAAAATGGCTAACTACCGAACAGGACAGCTGCATACTGCAGCTCTGAGATTCTCTGTTATTTGTGCTCCTCGTGTGGACATTAAACATGTTGTGGTGAAGATATGAAGCCTTTAGTGGAGTTTAAATTGCAGTCAGATGAATTTTACCCAGCTACTCTGCTCCAATATTACGAATTTAGCTTTGGTGTTGATCATTTCCTCTCTTTAGATAAAGTCAAAAAAAAAGAGGTGATAAACTTGCTCCTGATGTTGAGATTAAAAGCATTACAGCAGCTTCTCCGAGGCAGTTGCTAAATATAATTTCGCCTCCTCCTGTTTGAGGTTCTCAACATCTGTCGAGATCATGACAAGTAGTTGTGGAAGTTGTTTTCTCCTTTTGTGAATGGGTGTTTTCATACCGCATCGCGACTCTTGCATCACTTATCACCACTTGAGATTTATGCTAAAGCAAAGGAAGCAGGAGGGGCGGAGAGAGGTAGGGATTAAGGGGGGCAAGGGAACGAGAGAGAAGTGCATCTCTTCATCACAGGATTTTATCTGACTGTTTGGACAGATTGGTAGAATTCAAAATGCAGCGGGGGCCTGTGATGTGGCAATAAAGCGTTTGCCTTTGATCCCGCCTCACCATTTCTCTTTTTTTCTCCCCTGCACATGTGCACGTCAAAATCAATTAGATCAACTCGGGAGAGGCGCGGCAGCTGCGTATCCAGCACAAACCTCCGCATCACCTCAGTTTACCAACAATCTGCTTATTATTGTCGCCGCCGACTTGCCGCAGCCGACTCCAACGCAGCCGCGCCACCGACTTCAAGGTGCGTCAAAGATGAAATGATGCACAAATAGAAGATCCGTCTCAGCGCGCAGAAACTCGGGCACACGTCTCAGCCCCAGCTGTCAATTACCTACCAAAAAAACCTTCTTTGATAAGGATAAAAAAATTTGAATTTCAGCCCCCCCTCCCGCCCTCCGCCCCTGCAGTTGGAGTGGCTTTTTCAGATGTCGTAGCACTTATGAGAAATTTGTGACAGCATCAACAGCGCCTATTCCCTATTCAGCGGCATTAACTCTGTGCCATGTGTCTAACAAACGGAGGCCATTCTGGAGCCCTTAATGACAAGGCTGCTCCGCTCCTCTCCTCTCCCCCTCGCTCTTTTCAAATTGCTCTCTAAATGAAGTACAGCTGTGTGGACCAGGTGCTGCCATCCCCCTTTCAGAAAGAACAGGAAATTATGAAATCCCCAAATCCTTCACAAATGGCGAGCAGGAGGCAAGGTTGGAGGATATGGGCTCGGCTTGCCGGGTCTGCAGGTCGCAACTACCAACCACCTTCCTTCTGATGGAAACGGAGGCAGATTCATGTCTATGCCATCTTTTTGGCAGATCTTTTACAGCGCTCTCTTGGTGCTACTGGACCTGGACCGGGAATTCAATTATCAATGAACTGTTTTGTGCTGAAAAGTTACAAACGCACCAGTTCTTCTGTCAGAGCTCTGCGTTCGCTCGCCAGACAGCAGGAAAGAAGCACAACTGCCGAAGTAGGCCTCCTGCTCAGGAGATTGTCAATGCGCAGCTGTCATTGTCTCCATAAAGCCCCCATATCCATAATAGACAAAGCACTCATCAAGCCTCGGCTTCATCTGGCCTCCCAGATGCCCCATCACCAGGGGCAAATCGCATCCAGGACTGAGCCGCCGCACCACGCAGCCAGATGTGAGCTGGCAACATGGCCGTGGGGTCAACACATGGCAAAGGTAGAGCCGATAAATGAATTATACTCTGATTACCATAAATGTGGCATCTGAGTGTGCCGCTTGCATCAGTGATGGCAGGGAGGGCGACGCAGAGGTTTGGGTTTCATCATGTCGGTGAAACCGCACCACACAGGACTCCAATAATGACGTAAATATAACTCAAACTTTCTCAAAAAGGGCTACCACGACAGAGCCAAAACACATTTAGGATTCTCCGAATGATTCCATGCCATATGCCCCGTATTTGTACATAATTCCACAATGTTCTAGGTCGCTCCCCAAAACGTATTCCGTTTCGTCACATGCCAAAAAGACCTTTCCCCCCCATCCCTCCTATCTTCGGTTCAACACGTTTGTGCGTGGTATCTGTCCTGGCTCCCCGTCTTCCCCTTTAAAACGCCATGCCAACTTCAGAGGACCCAGGTGTATGGGTCCGTTATCAATTCCGCTAACAAGCATGCTTACTGGGATCACAGGATGCGTCGTGGATCGCTTTAAAGTCCCCGTCTGTAGCCAAGGCTGACCTGAATTGGAGACATGAGGCCCCCTGCTGATTGCAGCCAACCTCTGATGGGCAGTCCCTCTCCCAGACTTGGCCAACACTCCGCCTGGGAAGGAGGAGGGGAACGAGGAAGAACTCTTTGAAATGCTGGAGTTCCATGAAGAATTGAGAAGCAGGACAGAATCAAAGGCTTCTGATATAGGAAAAGCGGAAAAAAAATATAGAATCAAGACTTAGTGATGAGGGGGAAAAAAAAAAAAAAGATGGCCCTGAACATCAAACGAGCAACCTTTACCCAGCCTCTCAGATTCACCCGGAATCCCTGCTCATTTTGTCCATTTGATATGGAGATGTACACACGTGCATTTTTGTGGTTGCAGTTTTGTTATGTTTGCTCATTTAAAAATGACATTTACGTGCACTCGCACGATGACAAACGTCGCAGGTCCCAGTGTGTGTGTGTGTGTGTGTGTGTGTGTGTGTGTGTGTGTGTGTGTGTGTGTGTGTGTGTGTGTTGCTCGGCTCGCGCTGCTTCTCGTATCGGTCGTGATGACGGCAGCTGAGGGCTATTATGTCCAGGTGGCCCAGAGGATGCAAGGGCTTTACTGAGAGCTTTAGATGCACACACACACACACACACACACACACACAGAAAGCTTCACAGCTGCTGGGCCCTGCTGCATGTCAATTAGGGCGGCAGAGGATGTACAGGGACACATGGACGTCCACACAGCAAATGTATAATGCATGATAGGTTATGGACTATATTGAGGTCCACAGTAAATTGGATCCAGCACCGGTGCTGGGTAAAAATACATTTCCCAGCAAGATCACACACCTGAGGTCCTCGCAGGAAGGCGTGCACGGCGCCAGTTGGCTTGCGCTGTTTGAGCTGCGCTCCTTTCTACATGAAGGCAAAGCAAAGTTCTTAAGCAAAAGCCTCTGTTGAAGCTGCATCCGTGTGACTCCAACTGTCACGCCGTGATGAGAAAAGTTCTAAATCTGCGTTTGAGAAGCTCAGTTCTCAGTTTCAACGTGAAGTTCTTCTCCCTCCGAGGTCACAGCAGCTGTGCCGGTTGGCACATTGTCCTGATTGCTCTTATGAAAATTGCATGTAACGGGGGTGGGGAGGGGGTCACCTGAGCTTAATTCTGTTTTCATGTTTTGTCCCCCACCAGCCGGGCTGTAGGTGTCTGCGTGTGAGGCGCCGTTAGCGATCGGCCTTGACAGCTCAGGGTGTAATTGGCTCACTGGGGTGATTCGGTAATCGTCTGAGTGACACCCGGCTCGGCACGTTTTGACGTCGGAGGTGGGTCGGGGTTACAGCGAGCTGGAAGAGCCAAGAGACCTAACCTGGGACAACAACCAGCAACCAGCAGGGAGAGCTTGGAGGTACCCACATGCATCATGTGATTGTAACACTGCCCCCTTCTTTCTCATTGTAGATGAGTGACCAAACTTTTCTCCGCTCCATCATCTCCATCACGTCTTTTTTGTCCCCACCTTCCCTCAGCCTGTCTCCTTAACACCCCTTCTCCTTCTCTTCCACCTCCTCCTCCGCTCCCCTCTCCTCCCCTCCGCTCCTGGCGTAGCTGGTGGAGAGGAGGAGCAGCCCGCGCTCTTCTGTTCCTCAGGACTGTCCTCCTTGTGCAGAACACAGATGGTTATTATGGAGCTGCACATAAATTGATTATGTTGGAAATTAACTGTTGCTGTCAAAGGCAGCCGCCAACCTGTCCCACTGTGTCCCTGTGCCCGCTGATGCATAGGATCCAGCTGATGGACCAGATGTTTGCACAGTGCGAAGCTCCTTTTAAGGTCAGCACAAAAGTGGGGGGTGGGGGGGTGGGGGGGCTCTCTGATCTCATCTCTTTGTATTTCTAGCCCGTGCCCTCTTGTGTCACGAGGTTTTAATTCAAAAGTCTTTTTGAAAATGAAGTCGAGTGCAGCAGTTTCCTCGGATGCTACCCCCCCCTTTTTTTTTTCATTCTTCTTTTGTAATGTTTAACTTTTGTCTTTTTTTGTGGAAAGGTTGTGCTAAACTATTTACGGGAGGTTAGGGAAGGCCTTCCATCGGTGCCAATAGACCATGTAGTCTCTTCAAGGAAACCTGCACGCCAACTCTCTCCGAGCGCTGGGCCTTAAGGCGGCATGATGCGTGATTCCTGGCTGTGGCCTCGGGGGATGGGCAACACACTGCCAAACTCTGCAGAAAGTCAGGTCTGAGGAGTGTCCCTACACTGTTTTCCAGGCCTGACCTTGATTCCGGGCCCATTCCTGCATGTTTCTGTATGCATGGCATAGCAAGGATGTCTGCCAAAACCAGAGCCAAACAGATAAGACACACACACACACACACACACACACACACACACACACACACACACACACACACACACACACACACACACACGCACACACACACACACACGCACACACACCCAGCACAAGAGCCAAATGCAATGATGAAGGTGGAACGTGAATAATGTATTTCATTTTCTCTTACACCACTCTTGCTATATTTTGAGACCGTGAGTTCTGCTTCAAATTTATTCCAAATGTAATCAAATGATTAGTCGGCTTTAAAAACGTGTTTGTGTTTGATGTGAAGTTCCATTAAGTTTCCGCATTCACGAAAGTCAACATATTCAGCAACGGTCGAGACGTTAATGCCTCTGCGGTGCAAACGTCTTATTTTAATTAGCATGTTGTAGCTCAAGAAGATCCCAGAACTCCCCAAAAGGCAGCTGGTCAGTGAACTACCCGAATCCTCTCTCAGGCCAGAGAAGCATAGTGACATGAATATGAATAGCAGCAGGTGATAAACAGAGTGGATTTCTGGAA
This sequence comes from Arothron firmamentum, assembly GCA_016586285.1. Classification (NCBI taxonomy): domain Eukaryota; kingdom Metazoa; phylum Chordata; class Actinopteri; order Tetraodontiformes; family Tetraodontidae; genus Arothron; species Arothron firmamentum. The sequence goes on from BJFM01002504.1 coordinate 24,889, forward strand.
CAGGAGACTGTTTGTGACACATACCCCTCACACCCCAGATGTAAGCGAGCTGAGGAGGTTGCCACTCAATTTGACAGCATCTGAGCAGCTAGCTAGCAGCAGTGATTGGCCTCAACAGCCTGGCAGCGAGGCAGTGAGTCAGAGACAACTTTAGAAGCAAAATTCAGTAAACAATTCACATGCTAGCTCATGAAACAGATCACTTTAATGCGAGTTTAGTGCACATAAAACCTTAGAAGTGGAATATTTCCAGAGTGATAAACAGGAGTCGGGATCTTTGCTTTGACTTGTGTTAAAAGCCCAACAAAGTCTCCAAACAGAAACATTAGGCAAAACTGAAGTGCTAATTACTGAACTAGCATGCCATAAAGTGGCTGGAGATGTCAGACCATTTCTGGTCTGTTGGATCCCCTTTGTTCTGGGTAGCTGTTTGCCACTGTGCATGATTAACAGAATTATCTGTACCTCAGCCAGTCAACCAGCCAGTCCTTGGACCACGGTGTTCCCGTCAAGGGTGAGTGCTCTCCATGCTGCCCCCCTCAGCAGTGAGGACAGGCTTGGGTAAGCCCAGGTGGGACGTGCTGGCATTTAGGCACCATCCGCTGCAGGAGGGAAGGGGTAGATGGGAGGAGGGATTGTGGGTTTTTTAAGCCCCCCCCCCACCACCACCACCACCACCACCACCACAGCAGGCACAAGGCGGAGAACTGGTCCCTTTTCCAAGCCGCAAAGGGGTGACGAAGGGTGAGGGGGTGAGGGTACAAGGCCTCCAGGGGCACCTTCGCGTGCTCCCAGTTTCAATTTCCATCTGGACTCTCTGCAGACAGGACAACCATTGTGACAAGTAAAAAAAAAAAAAAAACCCACAGTGCTATGTACGTTCAACCAATGCTGCTGGTTTGAATATTTATAATGAATAATATATTTATAACTCCCCAAACTGTTAATGAGACTCTTACTGACTGTAAAATCCCAGTTCACTCTGATAATGAATTGTTTTTTTTAACCTTTTAAACAAATCTGTGTCATATTTGACTTGGCAATATCATCTGGTCTGATATAAATGTCATGTCAGCGTACACATTAGCATACATTGAAAACCTATCTATCCTAGTCCTCCTGCCCCTGTCGATGCGCAGCTCTCAGCCCTATTCGGCCTTATCGTCCTCAGTTCTCTTCCTCCTGTGCTCTTCGCCTCTCTTCACCATGCTGTATAAGTGACTTAGCTGAGGCCTTTGTGATATAATAGCTATTTTACCTGGCGGAATGACATTTCACAGGCTCAGAACCATCTCTGAGCTAATTGTTGCAGGACAAGAGGGAGAGAACTATGCGTACACGTGTGCAGTGCGTGATAAGAGATTGTCCGTCGCCCTGTTTGTGCTGTATAGGCCAACAGAGGGTTAGGAATGGCATTTATCTTCACGTTTAACCTCAGCCCCAGCTGCGGCCTAATGGTCTCCCCCCTTTTCTACATGCTGAAATTCTGTTGGTGGCCTTTCCTGGACTTTTCATAGTTTCGTTGCTTTTATGAACGACCAACCTGCGCGAGAAAGATAGGGTCTGTAATTAGACGCAGCAGCAGTATTTAGCGTAGCACAGGAGGAAATGATTAATGTCCCGGCACAGACTGTGGGAAGGCTGGTTCTCTGTATACTGCAATTTGTCCTGTCCATATAATCTGGATTTATGATTGCCAAGAGGCTCTACTCAGAGTCTCACAGTGTAGCAAACCTCGCAACACACACGTTGAGAGTTTGGAGGAATTTTTTTTCTGTGAATTTACATCAATCTGTTCATTTTTGTAAGGCTTTCTGTTAGTTTTTTTCTCCTCCAACTTTACCTGGCCAACAATCAACAGGAAGGTCCCCCCCATATGAGCCTGGTCCTGCCTATGGTTTCTCCCTGTTAAAAGGGAGTTTTTCCATGAATTTCCTGAATTTACTTGGGTCTTCTTTGATCAAATTGTTTTGTTTTCAGTACTTTAACATAAAATGGCAGGATTCTTCGGTGAAACGGACTCCATGCAGTCCCGCGTGGCCGTGTCTGACTCAGATCCTTTCAGCAGAACCCGACAACACTCAGACAGCAGAGAACTGCTGCTGACACACTTTGTATCGATTCTGTCTGTCTGGTGTTTCAGGTAGTCACGTATAGAGTTTCAACAAAGAGAGAAGAAGAAGAAGGAGGGATGCGTCCAGGGAAAGAACCAGAGGGAGAGCAGCTGCTCACGGCGCAAAAGATACATTTCATAATGGGAACATATTGGCATTGATTCCAGGTTTGAATGGGAGCATTGATTTGATTGGACCGTCATTACACTGCGCCCCTCAAGAACCCTAATCTGATCAGACTAAAAGCATGGCTAATCTTATCTAGCCATGAAAATTCCCATTTTTTTTTTAAAGATAAAGAACAATTTTGAGAACGATCTCCTTACAGAGATAGTAGAAATCGGAATAAAGACACTGTATATTTGAATGATGTAAAACTTGATAGAAATGCAGTTTAAATGTTATTTGTAAAAGAGAATCAGATCAGTAAATCTGCCATTTAAGCTTCAGTTGGATTCCACACCTACAGAATATATATGGCAACACATTTCAGCAGCCTGCCAGGTTTTGAGGAGGCATGTCCACCTGCCTCTGTGTGGAACAGACTGTGGGATGTCTCTGCAGCGTCACTGGGTTTCTTCTGCTCTGTTCCTGTCAAAATACCCACAGGCCCACCCATCCAAGATGGCCTCTCTGCTTCCCACTTAGAGGAATAGCTGGAGTGTTTAAGTGTTTTTGTCGAGTCAAATGGCACCAGGCAGATGACTGCATGCCATTACCATAATTTAGCCTGATACAGGCTGTCAGGGTGTATCATCACCGGCTCTGTTTCTTTTCCGGTGGCGCTTCCAGGAGCCGGTGGACAGGTATAGCCCTGTGCCGTCTGCCCACGGAGCTTCGCCGCAGTTCAGCCCCTTACTTGGCTCAAAGTTGGCTGGCGGTTTGTCGGCTGGAAACTCTCCTTCCCTCCGCTGACAGCTGAGAGGTGACGAGTGGCGCTCTTCCTTCAGCCTGTTTGTCTGTCCAGCCCCACCTGTCTCTCTTTGCCAAAGCTTTCAGAAGCCGCCCGAGCAAATCTGTCAGGCAGATGGGGGGCCGGCTTTTAGCGTGTCGCACTGGCAACACAATCTGCGGCCCACAATGCAACGCGTTTGAACCTCGCAATGCCCGAATGGCGAATCGATGCAACGCCATGCACGGCCCAGATTTTCTGAAGAATCCCTGTCTGTGTCTACCTTCTGTTGGGCTCCTTCAGAAGAACTCTGCATCTTTTATTTATCCTTTGAAATAAGGCTGGACCCTGACGAGAACATAGGGTTGCGCGCGCAGACACGCCGTCTCGCACGCACCCATATACACAGCCGTGCGTGCAAATGGGCCTCCTTCTGTTGCCGAAAAAGTCGGCAATTATGGAGAGAGATGGGAGGGACAGTTGGGATTTGCATATGTCGTTGAGAGAAGAAACTACATCTCCCACAAGGCCCGGCAGTGGAAATGAACCAGCTGTCCATGGTTTGTAGATCAGATCCCATCCTCTTGATTACGAAATCACAGAATAATAAGGACCAAAAAGTTGTGGGCCACGCTGTTTGTTCCTCCTTTGTTGTTCCCTAGAACAGAAGTTATTTTGCTTCCGCTGCCTCCGAGCTGTTCGCCATGTGCCAATGTTTGGTGCTCTGTGCTCCACTTGTTCTCCTTCTCACACAGAAAATCAGAAGTGCTCCAGCCCTGCCCCTCCAAAGCTGTCATGTGAACTCCCGCCTTTTGTTTAATTTACATTTTGAGGCACAGCCCATCAATTCCCCCTCTTCCCTCTGCCCCCTGCCAACGCCACCACCCCAACACACCAACTGGCCTCATCAAAAATGCAGAGTTCAAACTAATTAGTGACATTTGGCCGTTTGTGAAACTTTTTTCCCCCTCCAAGCTCCGCTTCTGTCGGCCTGATGGCTCACAAAACCTTTCTGTGCATCCATGAAAAAAAGAGATGTCTGAAACAATGAGGGTTAATCAGGCAGAAATAAAAGTTATTAATTATCTATAGGTCAACCTGCAGCATCATGCACAGCACATCCCAGAGAATTTCCAAGGCAGCCTGGCAGGAGACGTATCAGCTCATTTCCCTAGAAACATATGACCTCCTGATTGATTTACATATCATCTGTTACAATTTCAGCCCCTGTTTTTGGAGATATGGCTGATGAAGCAGCATAATATTTGACCATTTCCACGAGAACAACCTCCTGCACATGTTATTCTGTTTCTGGAAAAGTCACAGGATCAGCTGGAAACATTTTGGAAAACTGACAAAAACATGGACCCACTGTAGTTCTCAGGCCAGACCACGAGTTGGCAGTGGGCACACAGACGCTCATACTTTTTTTCTCTTTCTTCATTACTGTTGTCGACCAACTCGCATGCACATGGGAAAAGAGGAATTTATTGAAAGTTTCTGAAAGCATGATACAGTGGAGCCTGTTTTCATAAAAGTGCAATTTTTAGGGACCGAAAATGTTGTTTCCATGTAACCAAACAGAAAGGTGACTGCTGTTGTGGTGGCTGTGGAAGCGGCGTGCGTTAGCCGTCCTGCCACTAACAGCTCTCGTCTTGAAACAGATGAAAGTGACAGTTCGCAACCGAAAGCTTTATTTATCATCTGGAAAGTGCTCTGAAATCATCACATCACATGTGCAAAAAAAAAAAAAAAAAAGGGAGCGCTTTGTGTGATTCTTTTCACAGTTTCAAGTTTCAGCGCATTCCAAACTTTGCTTTTGTCGCCAGCAGACATCTGTCTCATCAGTTAAAAATAAATCATCAGTATGAAGGCAAACATCTGCGGGAGGGGAAAAAAATAAATAAAAGGGTGTGAGAACATAACGACATGGAAGCTTAATTAAACAGATATGATGGCAGCGTGTGCAGGGGTGTCTGCGCTGGCGCACTCGCTGACACGGACGAGGGCCCACGTCTGCGTGCAGCGCACGTTGACCAGGCGTGGATATTTTTAACAGGCCGCTGCTTTCAAGGCGGCAGGCAGAGGCGCCGGGTACAAGTTTTCATTTGCTGATGGAGACCTGAACGTCTTCCAGTTTATGTGTGAGTGTGTGCTTTCAACGCGCTCACATGTGTGAGCGCGGTGGAGCAAACCCGACTGGCAGTAAGCGATCTTGATGGTGTTTTTGTTTGAACACTCATCATTTTCAGCCTTGCATGTTAATTATGTCACACTTAGGCACCAGGCACCAGGCATCGTCCACAGTGGCTATATTCACACATGATGCTCAGCTGGAATAAGAATGGGGAGTCATGTCTTAACTGGGATCTTTATGAGGGCAGCTCTGTGTTTCAGGCGTTCCATTGTTTTATTGCATTTTATAGCAACGATGACCGTAAAAATCCAATGATTAGTCGATTTCTGGAGTTAATCTGGAGTAAGATTATTTAATTGGTCATATAAACAGCATGTGATTTAGATCAGATTAACATACCTAGATTTCTTTGTAATTCATCTGATTTATTTTACTTTGGCCGGATGTTCTGAAAATAACAGAAAATTTCATCCTAACTTCCAAAAGAAATCCGATAACTGGGCTGAAACATGTAAATCTTGGTCCCTGGCCTGGTAAACAGGCCAATAATCAGGCTGCAGGCAGACTTTTCCTGGCGTTTGTTTTGTGGCTGATCTTTGCAAAACAAATGTAAGAATATGAAAAACGGATGGCTGCAAGGCTGCCGGTTTTTGTTCGACTTCTCTGGGGTGTGAGGGGAGCGCTGGAAAAACAGCAAATCGACAGAAGTAAGGGCAGCGCAGGTGAGGGAAGGAGAGCAGAGGTAAAAAGCTGACAGCGTTAATATGGAACCAAAAGGAGAGTGCAGCCTGGCAGTCACTCAAATCCTGCACCTGCACCTTTAGAAAGCTGGCTCTCCGGTGCAAATCTCTGGCTCCCACACTCTCTTTTTGTTTCCCTCTCTTTGGTTTCCATGTGCTGCGGCTCGCGGCGTTGTCATTTTCGGCCTGTTCTCCGTGCGCTGTGTGTTAATTGTGGCTATCCTTGGGGAAGGAGAGAACGATGAGGAGAACCTGTTCTGGAGCCGCAGTGCCAGGTTGTGTAGTACGACTCAGCATGGAGCTACAGACACCTGGTCTGCCTGAAGGGCAAAAGAAAGGTAGACTTGGCTTCTTCTCTCCGCTCTCCTCATGCCCTCTCTTTGCTCCCCATTCGACCTCTCGTAGTTCTCTCTTCTACACCCCCCAACCCCACTCTCTCTGCTATCCTTGAGCTGGTGGAAACAGATGCTGTACAGCCAGCACACTGGCATCCTACCCTACCAGCCAGGCCTTTCCCATCAATCATGGCGGAATGCTCAGCACTGTTTGCAGGGAGCAACTTCAAACTTTCTGGGTCAGTGACTTTGAAACTAGGGCGTTTGCCAAAAGCCTCGGAAAAGCCGATAATGTGTCATAAACTACAGTAGGATTGGTATTCTCTAATACTCTAATTGGTATTCTCTAAGTCCTGATCTGTCTCATCCATCAGGGGGCAGGGAGTGGTTTACTAAGCCGACACAGTCACAACAATGGCACTGTAAGGAAAGTAAGGATTAACAATTGTTCTTAGGTGTAGTTAAAAAACCACTATTAGTTACAGGATTGTTGTTGTGGGAACCTTAAAGTTGTTCCAAGAGCAGGTTGGTTAGTAATGGTGATGCTGAAGTTCAACCAAAGTGATTGCTTCCCTCCCCACCCGGCAGGTGGGTTCGACCTTCGAGTGTTTGGAAAGTTTGCTGTCCGCAGCCAACGGTTAGCATCATATCATTAAGGTGAATAGTGATTTGATGGCAGGTTGCTAACTTCAGCCTCTGCGTTCCAGCAGGTGCACTTCTCATTCTGAAGGTGACTGAGCTGCTTCAGAGACTGTGGATCACAGTTGTGTGAAGCTGTACAAGTTATCATTTATATAGCAATATAATTACAGCCATACTAAATCTATTAAATGTATTATTGTACTGCTAACTCACTGGACTGTGACTGGATTTAGATTCTCTAGTGCTTTTGTCACTGATTTCTGGCCTTTCTGCTTAACCTCAGAGTTTCACCCTCAGCTTTGTGGCCATATGTGCACGTGGTGGCTGAATGATAAAAAAGTTTTCTGTTTCATGTTCAAGTCTGACATATTGAGGAATGGAAAGATGCTGGTGGAGTGCTTGTGGGCATAGACAGTGACATACGGACACAGTCTTTCTCTCTCCCTCTTTCTCTATCTCTCTCTCTCTCTCTCTCTCTCTCTCTCTCTCTCTCTCTCTCTCTCTCTCTCTCTCTCTCTCTCTCTCTCTCTCTCTCTCTCTCTCTCTCTCTCTCTCTCAGATATGCACACATATGCACACAACTCTTGGTCAGCAGCACAGATGAGTTCTGGGAAAACAAGCAGCTGCAGGAGGAGGAAAGGACCATAAGGCTGGTCGGCTTGCCAAATTTCATCATCTATTATGGATTGCCTGAGATGCACACTCTGCTGCAGCTAGGGGCATGTCTCACATTCACATGATTCACATGCAACCACCAGTCTAGATGCACCCGCGTTATATGCACACATACACATATACACATCTTTTGTCTTAAATCCACAGAACTGAGTTTGACCAAGTTAAATCTTTATTGCTACATGGACACGCTAATGCAAGATGCATCACGGGACGTCTCCTCATACATACATAAAATTTTCATCCTTACTTAAACAGTTTTCAAGACCAGAAGCCAAGTCGCTTTCTGTGAGCAGAGCCAGTGGTTGTAGTGTGGCATATGCACCACTAGGAGTCACTAATGTTCAAAAATCCGATTTAACCGAATGAAATGAAACAAGAAGAAGCTTTCACAGGAAGTCTGACAGATAAGAGCAAAACAACGCGATAACAGCAGGACGCGAGACTGGGACATTCTGGACACGATTGGACAGGTTTGTGCTAAACTTTTGGATGATCGTTTGAATAATACAAATTCATCAAGCATTAGTGGTAGATATAGTGTGATTTGCGCTGTTTATACGCGTACCCAAATCTGTTATGTGCCATATTATTATTTGTTAGTTTGACTCAGTGACTTTACGTTATTTGCATACCTTTATTTTAGCAAGGGTTTAGAGTATTCTTAGTTTTACTCAACAAAATCTTAGTATTTTTTGATGTTTGGTGTTTTTGTTACAGGTTTGAGAGTAACTCAGTTCCAATGATCATCCTCCTGCAGGTGAACCATCAGGCCCCGCCTCCTGCAGGTGAACCATCAGACCCCGCCTCCTGCAGGTTAACCATCAGGCCCCGCCTCCTGCAGGTGAACCATCAGACCCCACCACCTGCAGACTAGCAGACTCCACCTTCTAATTCATTTATTTCAGATATCCACTGAAGATTCTGGTGAGTAGACCACACGCCCCTCCACACACGCCACGCGGGCCGCAGCGCCGCCATCACCGCTGCTGTAGTTACACTTTCCTGAATGTTCTTGGCATTCTCTCTGCCGTCTTCAGGAGGGATAACTTGTTGTTGTGCGTGTTTGTGTATCTTTTCAGAGGGAGCACTTTGGCAGGCACCATTACCGCCCAGCAGTAAATTGCCTTGTAAATTACGGTGCCGGGGTAATAACGCCAGATTTGTACATCACCGGGAGTGGAGACTGTGTCTGTCTTGTAAATTTAATTAAACAGCAGGTGCAGAATCAGGTCATATGGCTTTGATGTGCCCCATGTGAGAATGACAACCAGACAAAGATTCTAATACCAGCAGCATTTACATATTTCTGCATGAGGCGGGCGGCGTGTGTGTGTGTGTGCGTGCATGCGTACGTGTGTACGTACGTGCATGCGTGCGTGCGTGTGTGTGTGTGTGTGGGGGGGGGTGTCTCGCCGATCACCTTGTAGCGTATTCAATTTCCCCCAAATTAAAGAGGATTCAAATTAGCTGTCAACTTCCATTTTAATAGATCTACAGCAAAACCAGTGGTTAAGCTCTTCAGAAAAAAGCCCGTTTATTTGTGGAGTGTACATAAACTCAGCCATTAGCAGCACCTAGCGCCGCCGGTGTCGCTCCACACTAATTGGCTTTTATTGCCTGTCTATTGTTGACGCCATCAGAGCAAAATCACTTGAAAAGCAATTAAAATGCTTAAAAAAATTCCATTTTCCAAGATGCGACATTCAGTTAAATCACCTTTTATTAGCAAAGGAGCGTTTTCTTGTGAGCTGGAATTGGGTTTAAATAAAGACCTCTGTCTGAGCTGATGTGCGCTCAAGCCAGAAATCCTCCTCTTATGGCTGCATGTTGACCCTTTGACCCTGTCAGCGGGCTGTCTGCACTCCAGAAGGCCCCTTCCTCTGTGTCAGTTACTGTCGAGCCCCCTGCCAGACATCCCAGCGACGCGTCTGCGGCGTCAGTTGACCTGAAGGCAACACCTTTGCTTGTTTCTTTTTTTCCCGTGTGCGTGTTGGGTGGAAGTGGTTGATAATTACCACCTAGGATGTAGCCATCTGTGCCGCCCTTTCACGGCCTGTTAAGCTCGCTTTTCACAAAGTTTGCCGCTGACAGAGGGCACGCCGGAGGAGCGCGCTGAAAAAGACTGCACGTTCAAGCGAAATTGAAGGCAGCGCTAAGGAGCTGATGTACAGGTGGGAGCCGTGGGAAGGTGGGCAAAAGCATGGTGGGAGAACTGGGAGGAGCCGTGGTTTAAGCTTAATATGGCCACAGCTGAAGCTGTCAAACTTCAGCAAGTCTTTGACGAGGGAAAGTAGGAAGGTGTGTGTGTATGTGTGTGTGTCTGTGTGTGTGTGTGTGTGTGTGTGTGTGTGTCTGTGTGTGTGTGTGAGAGAGAGAGAGAGGGAGAGAGAGAGCAGGCTGAAGGAACAGGTGCGTGGCTGGAAGCTGTCTTGATAGTAGCAGCTCGGTACCGTCCGTCATCTCTGCTGGCTGATGGTTCCAGCCCCCCATCCAAACACACACCACCAGCCAGGAAAAACAGGAGAATGCGCTTAAAAACCCCATCCAATTCAATCCCCCCCAAAAAAGTACTCTGTGATCCTTGGATAAGCATCAAAGGCCTTGTTTTTCGTTGATTTGACATTTGATGTTTGAAACAAAGAAAAAGGAAGAGTTTAGTTTACTGCGTGAAGAAGGGTCTTGCTGAAGCACACTGAATCATTTTCAACCTTGGGCTCTCCACCTGGCATCAACTCCGCCTTGTTTGTTTTGGATCACGTTTTCTCTCTTCCAGCCTGAACCCCTTAGGTGCTCGCTGTTCTCACACCTCGCCATGGCAGCAAACCGACAGCAGCTATCTTTAACAGACAGGCGTGCCGTCCCAACAGGCCTCGTCGGGGGCCAGGTGAGGAGGCTCCGGTGAATCACTCCAGGCTAACTTCTCCCAGATAAAATCAAGATGAGGAGGGAGGAATGAACCAGGTGGCAAAGCATACACGCGGTGCTGTACACCTGTTTTTAAAGGTAAATAAAACTTGCCACGATACTCTAGTTTTGGATCCATAAATTTTCAATTAAGTGGTTCTGTTTGCCTGGTTGGACTGTAGCAAAGCATCTAAACGGCCACCAGAGGGCGTTTGAGACGATTGTCTATCATGTTCTTTATTTTCATCTTTTATCTAGTTTTTCAAGTATCTCACATGTCCTGTTGCTAACGCTCAGTATTGATGATTGCTTACCCGAGATCTCCCAGGCGTGTCTTTGTGGGGTTGGGAAGCCGGTGCTCCGCATGGACCTTTCAAGTCAAGTGGAACGAGATCAACAAATACTGTACATGGCTTTGTTGCAGATCTGACAGGCTGCTGCGCTGGCTCGCAGAACCGCGGGAAGCTAATGAGAGCTAATAGGTGTCAGAGGCTTCAGGGACACCGTGCAGCGCAGCTACACGCTGGGATTAAATAGATGAGGGGTGGGACTCTGTCATTTCCTGTCAGTCACCGGCTCAACTACAATGGCCCCTAGTCACAAATAGAGCCCTGTGTACTGTGCGTGCACGTACCAGCACACGCTCAGGCCTGTTATTAACCCTTTGCCCCCATTGAGAGGGGAAGCCTCAGCTATAGATGCCAGTTAATGTTTACTTGAGTCCTTCCTCACTAGTCATCACTGTGCGAAGACTTTCTATATTGGATTATTATTATTATTGGGGTTTTTTTTTTGCACTGTTACACATCAGGTTATGATTCCTGATGCTTTGAAATGTGGACAGACCATCTAGGTGTGACCTTTGACCCTATTTCCAACCTGTGAGGAAGGCTATGATTCTGTAACAGCTCTCTAGCTCCCTCTTCTGGCAATCAGATCAATGGCACCTAAACCCTCCTGTTAGGTCAGGGATGTCAAACTGATTCCAGAGAGGGCCGTGTGGCTGCAGGTTTTTGTTCCAAACAATCAAGCACACACAGTTTGACCAGCTTTCTGAAGACTCAGATCAGTTGATTAAATGACTTCAGTCTGGTGTGCTATTGCTTGGCTGGAACCAAAACCTGCAGCCACACGGCCCTTTGTGGAACCGGTTTGACATCCCTGTGTTAGGTGGAGAGCAACTATTCTCCTGTGAAACGATGCTGGTGGCATTTTGGAATTATTGTGGGCACCAGGCTGCTTTTTAGAATGAGTTTAGGTGATGAAGGAAAAATAAATCCACAGCATCCATGATATTTAGATGCAGAAGCATCATCCAGTCGTGCTGATGCTCGAAATGATGGATGAAAAGGGGAAGAGGACAATCATGGTGAGAGGTTTGATTATCTACCAGAGAAGAAGAGTAGAAAATACACAAGTAACATCTCTTCCCTCTTTCCTCTCAGTTTTGTGAGTCGGAGCACCAGGAGGAGGAGCAGACAGGGAGGTGCAGCCAGACCAGGCGGGCCTGCCCCCAACAGGTGTTCTGGTCCCGCGGCCGTCAGAGACGCAGCCCGGCTCTCCACTTTTCCCAAGGTCCGGCTCTTTTGTCCTCCTCGTTTTGCAACCTTCCCCCATCACACTCCTCCGCTCCAGAAAACACATCAGCCTCGGCGACTGTCGCCACGATGCCCGCAGATGGTGACTTCCTGTGGTCCTGCCCGCTGATTGGCTGACAGGCCTCCAGCAGAGAACAGCTGGTGAGGGGATGATGCATCAGTGAGCGTTTGCACTTTCGTTTTCAGGGTTGTCTCGTTAATACTCGTGATCCAGCATCTGGCAGGAAACGGAGAGATGGAGGGAACAACCTGTTCTCTGGCAGACCTCGACAAAAGCGTCTGATGAACAGAGAGACGGACCTGACGTGAATATGAAGACAAGAATCAAGAGGAACAAAGACCTTTGTGATCATGACAGGTTTTCTTTCATTTGTCTTGTTTTATTGTTGCTGTATCCATGGAAATGGTCAATGTGTAATACAGAAGCCGTGCAACAATATTTACACGGGATTAAAAAAAAAAGATAAACTATTTTGTGCTTTAATTATTTCGTTCCTTTAATATTTTTCAGACCAAGACAATAGTTTTTTCTTTGAAATTCACAATTTCAACACCAGAGGGAGCCATTTCCCCCAGACGTTGCAGTGAATAAATAGAGATTTTTCTAAAAATTACAAAAAACAACGATCTTTAACACCTGATGTCACAGTGGTAGTGAAACTGTGCATCTGCTGTGATGATCTGTTCAGATCCGACTGAAATTTGTCATTTTATAACATTAAAACCAACCTGTACAACCATGATTCTGTTTGAAACAAATGACCAATCTGGGCTTACGGAAAAAAAATGTAAAACAGCATCAGTATTTCAAGATAAAACATTTAAAGAAAAAAAAAAAGGCAGAGGAACATGGAAAAGATTTTCTGTAATAAGCAAACAGTGGGTAATAAAAGTGATGCTACCAGAGGCTACGATATTGTGAAATAAACACAGAAAGGTGTGGAAAAAACCATGCATCTTAGAGAAGTTTGTCCTTGTAACCTCATTAGATCCGTTGTCGTCACTGTGATGTTCACGGTCGGTTCTCGCCGTTTGGCCCTTTTTGTGTTTGTTGCATAACGCAGCATCTGCACCTGATGAACGGCGCCGAGCGACGGAAATAAGGAGATCTACTGGAGACCCAATGGACCTCTCAGTTTTCCCCATGTGACAAAGCAGGCACCGTAAACACGCGTGCGCGCACACACACGTCACAGATCATGCTGGAGTAAAATGACGCACCCTGGCTTTTATAGCACAGGATTTACATCAAGAAGCTATTCAGAATTATTTC
>BJFM01002504.1:81674-96533 GCA_016586285.1 Arothron firmamentum
AAAAAGGGGTGCTTGGAATCATCCTTGGAAGTCTGCTGGGACTTCAGGGTCATTATTAGGAACATTCTGATTGGACTGTTTGAAGTCACCTGTACCTGTATAGCTACAATTTAAGATCTTAAACTGGAATTTGTCCCTGTATATGAGGGATGCATGCACAGAGTTTGCATGCATTACCTGCAACTTTTAAATATTTAATAACTTTTAAACATTTTTCGTACTCGCACAATAAAGAATAGTTCGCTTTTATACTCCGAATGAATAAAAAATTAAGGAGTTGCGTGTTAAACAGAACTGAAGTAAAATTACACATTTAGCAGCAGGGGCCTGCCAGGAGGTTCATTTTCCCACAGCCGCCATAAAAATGAACAAGAACACCAGAAAACTGTTATCAGGCGGCGATAATGTAAAAGAGAAATGAAGACTGGTGTTTACTGGCCGTTATCAGCAATATCTGTTCATTCCCAGCCCGATAAATGAGCCACGCAGACGAAGGTAGCATCATCGCAACTAAATTATTAACGCGTAATTATCAGTTATTATCTGTGCTTTTCTGCTTTTGTTGTAATGGGAAAAAAGGCTTCAGTCAAAGGCGATCCCTTATCCCTCAGTCAGTCAGCACACACATTACAATTCATTACCTACTCCTTCCACTCCTCTTCTCACACCCTCACACCTCTTTCCATCTCCTTTTCGTCAATTCTCTTTTCCCCCCATTCGTCTGGATGCTTCCACACCTCCCAGCATCATCCGCTGTGCCATCAGTCACTTCCAGAGGGCCGTTCCCCCTCTGAATGGGATCATAATCGGCCCAGCTTTGCTTTTAATAGCCAAAATGACAATAGCCTGCATGTGCGCACGGCTGAAGGCGTGTGTGAGTCGCGCTGCTTCTGACACCTCTGTGGCTCGGCGGATGAGCATGGACAGATGTGCCCGCTGGAGCAGAACTGGCGGAGAGCATGGAGACTTGGACATTAATGAGATGGTGACAAAACTCACACTCGCCAATTAAAAGAAAGTGAATGGTGGATGTTTGAAATGGAGGGAGGGAGGAAGAGAAATGACAAGGATATCCCATAGAGAGGCTAGTGCTATAGTGCTCTATTTGAAAGAATTCATTAGATCTAGTGTGGCACGCTCACATTAGAGGAACTAATCTGGAATAAACAGTTCACTTTGTAATTTTACCCGATACTTTATTTACTTTACTCAATATGTATCCTTATTTGATCATGTTTCTCTTTTTTTGGCTAAAATTACACTATTCCCTTTGTGTTAGCATTCTGTTAAGTATATGTTGGTCTTTTTCAGACATTATGACTGATTTCTATAATTAAAAGTTCTATTTTAGATATAAATACTCATGAAATATGACAGACAGAAGCCTAATTCTTGGATATTAACATAGCAACCTGTATGTGACCCTGGGAAACACAGAAAGGGGCATAAAATAAGTGAATAGCTAACAGAGTTTCATGAAATGGAGCAAATACTGCTTATTTCAGGACATCATACACATGTGAGATTATACTTAAAGGCTAAATTAGCAGCAGCTAATTTAGTACTGTTGCCAAGCAACAGTACTAAAGGGTACTGCCAGTCCCTAGGAAACAGTAATTTCCATCAATAAAATTCCAGCACACAAATAGTAAAATAATAATAACAAAAAACAGATGTTCACCAAAGTCACTGGTTGTTCTTCTGTCTGGTAAACTGGTAAAATAACGACACTTACCAAACCAAACCAAACTTATTTCGAGGTTACGAGTTAGTGGTGAGTTCCTCATACCTGTGGATCAATTTGTAAGGGAATCACTCTGATTGGCTGTTCAGATTTAAGGAGTCAGCAGGAGAGCACCTGTGCGCTTTACTGCCCCTGCTGGTCAGAGTAATTATTGCCTTCCTGCAGATATATAAAGTAAAATCCAATGGCCTTTTTTTGTGCGAAGGAGCCACAGCACGAGAAGCCGATCAAACTAAAAAAAAACCCTGAATGCTTTTTATCAATAGATCATGATTTGGATCCACTCAGTGTTGCAGAAACGGGAATATGATTATTAATTTAAAGTCTCCATGTTTATTTTTCTACGTTGTAATGAAGGGGCTGTCAGGAAAACACCTCTGCAGATGTGTGCAGTGATGCTTTTACAACCGTGGAGTTCCCTCGTCTGGACACACAGTGTGTTGCACCACGTTCAGCGGTCAGAACACAGCCGCTGCTGGTCGGGGTTGTTATCAGCGTCGTATAGGGCTTGTTAGAAAATAAAAAATAACAAGGGTGTAGGTGTAGGTCCATGCGTGGCAACTCCTGCTCCTAACATGTGTACACTGCGTGTTTGGTATGTGGGACCCCCCCTGCAGTCGGCATTGATCGACCTCCGTCCCTGGATGCTCCATGCAGCCTGACCCCTCCAGTAACCAGTCAGTAATTGATCCTGTAGTAGCACTGTTGTGGACTCCTACGGCACCCCGAGTCTCCACTTATGTGTGAGCATATCTTCTGTGTCTTCCTTTGGCTAGGCTCCTAGCACTACGCCCCACCACGCTAACCTCTCTGCTTCATTCAGAATGCATCCAAAGGCCACGACGGCGCTGAGCGGAGTGTGTGAGGCATCTATATTCGCTCTCTATCGCTCTGCTCTCATCTGTTTTTTTCCCTCCCTTCTCCGACGCGGTCCACATCAGTTACCCGACGACTGATGAAACCTCCCTTCTTTTGCTTAAGTTTCATTCACGTGGCGACACAGGTCTGCCCGCAGATCAAATAGCCCTGTGATTTCATGTAGATGAAAGCAAATCGCAGGCTGTTTGGACGCTCCGCCGCGTTCGATTGTCTCGCTGTTTTAGAGCGACGGGCTCGCCGCAAAAGGACTCATTTTGCTGCCATCCAATTTGAGACAGGCAGAGAAAAGAGGGGCGTGCCAAGTGAAAAGGCTCCATCGTCCCTGTTTATTTTTTTTGGTGGAAGATTAGCAGCTGCCAGGAAGCTTTCAGAAAGGAACACACACACACACACACACATACACACACACATGCACACAGCAAATGAATATATGCATATGCACAGTCACAATCTGATAGTTTCACACATAAGAAACTTCAATCGGAGCACTAGCAGTTTCTGTAGCCATTTATCTGCAATTCAAAGTGCTGTGGGTTTCTGCCTCTGCCAAATTACAAGCTCCATTTGCCAGCCTAATTAACGGTTCGGAGCATTCAGTGAAATTTATTGCGGCGGCTCGGGCGCAAGCCAAAGCAAACAGGATAGACCTCACAGATAACCGTAAACTTGGCTATGGAAGCTGACACCTTGAAAAAACAAACTTGTTTCAGCCGCTCTGTTTATACACTCTGATTCCTCTCCCTCTGCCTCTCCTTGCTCCACTGTCTCGGCTGACAGTTACTTGACTGTTTCACTTCACGGTCTCCGTGGCGATGGTTGTTAAGAGGGAAAAGCCGGGCTCGCATCCTACTCCTCCTGACTGCAATTCATTGTATGTTTGTCAGCAGGTGCCCCGACGGTCAATACTGTTTAGATGCCCGGCTGTGGCCTGGACCCAGGGAGGACGACCAAACACAGCAGGGCGTGAGGTTCAACCGAACGTGGAGAAATCACGCAAGCAAGCACCCCATGTTTAGGAGGAATGAACAACTTGAGAGGATCAATTCAACACATTACAGAACGCCAGTGTTAGGGTTGGGGCACATCTAGTCAGCCACACCACGTCCAGACACTTAATTAACCCTACGGAAACCCTCATTTGGTCAATAAGCCTGGCTGTTCATGGCTGGAGGACGTCGTGGCCAAAATGATTAGAGCTCCCACAAGATCTGAAAATGGTGACAGGTAGGTCAGGTAGCTCTGAAATTGTTCGGGAGAAAATTTAATTTCATGGCTAACTCAACAAAAGCTTCTAGAATAAACAAAACGTACTGAGAATTTTGGCCAAACACTCTATAAAAACACATCGCTCAACTCAAATGCATCTTTTTCTTTCTTCATCCAACTAACAAACACATTCTCTTCCACTATCGCACAAGTAAATCTTGGTGTGATAGATGCAGGTGCTGGAACCTCAGAGTAACCTTCTTCTTCTTTTCTAATAATTCATTGATTTCCCCCACACCCCCCCCCACACCCCCACCCCCACCAGCATGTCCCAGACCTCACTGGTAAAATAGACCTTTGTGTTTCCTTTGAATGGAACACGTACCTGCTCGTCTGTCTCTAACATACATGCGCGCTGTTCCGAATTGGAAAGAAAAGACAGGCGAAGAGCATCTTCAGCTCGCTTTCTCTCAAGCAGCCGTCAGGAAAATTGCCTCTGAGTTGCGCCACGCGAGCGGCGCTCCCCCAGATACGACAGCCACCGCAAGTCGATAAAGAAAGCAGCAAAGACGGACAGAATGACGAGAGAGAGCCTAAAAAAAGGGAAAAAAAAGTCCTTTTCATGTTTCTAGGTTAGTGTTGCACTTCTTTAGCCTGCTACTCTGGGGAATGGCTTTTTTTGTTGTTGTTGTTGGTGGAATCAGTGTATCAATCAAAGTGGGGTCTAAATGAGACACAGAGGGATGCAGATGGATCTCTGCTGCTAATTGATCTATGGTTTGTTCGAGGAATTAAAAGAGGAGGCTGGCTTCATTAGTGCAAATGTTCTAAATCTCTCACTCCGGCTTCTCTCTTTTGCGCCAAAGGGCACAAAAAAAAGGAAAGAAAACCGATAAATAGATAAGCGAGAAGAGAGGATTGGTTTAATGTGAATGAATGGGAAGCGTCAACAGCTAAATGTGTCTTCTTGCATGTCTAAGTTTTTATTTCCTACCTCGTATTGTGTCTCCTACAAGTAGGCCACGTGAAAATAAGGCCGTACGACAATACATGTCACAGCATGCGTGCTCCTGAGAGGGTGGCCATTAGTGGAAAAGAAACTGGACCTGGTTTAACTTGTCAGCCGGCTTCAAAGAAAACTGTGTGGGCCCCTCGTAAGCCTCCCCGGCTGATGGAGAATTATTGATTGTGTGTTCAGATATCTTGAGGCGCTGCTGTATAACACTGGAGTTTAAATTCAGCCCTAATGCTCAGCCCATGCATAATTTATGCAGTTACCATCAAAAGGTAGTAGCATTGCAAACTAAAGAGGTCTCCAGAAGCTTTTTTCTTTTTTTTTTTTTTCTGTTGAAAGTTTTCACACATCAACAATCTCAAAGCTGGGTGTAATTTTACAGCAATAGTTCAGGATCTGCACACAGCAGGAATAAAAACACATCCACCTGTTTGCGGGAGCATTTCCAGAGGTTTGAAAGTGGACTGCGATTTTTGCTATTTATTTTCTCGCCAACTTATTAACGGCGCGTTTCAAATGAATGATCTACTTTGTTTTGCAGATAATTTCTCATCCATGCATAATCAGAGTGGTGCAAAGGAGCACAGACACACAAGCGGCTTTACTTTATGTTTCTGGCTCTCTGTCCTGCGTGCTGAACCGCCCTGCATTAGCTGAATAATGAAAGCACCATTCATTTATTGATCTGTCTGTCTGCATTGACCAATGCTGCTCCCAGCTATGCTCTTCCACATACTACCGACATTTATTTAGATGTAGAGACCCATTTACTTCTAATTACAACCCAAAAGTGAAAAATGGACGCGGACGATGGAAAATTCAGACTCTTAGAAACCATCAGATATTATCACAGCTGTCTGCAATATGGCTGATTACCTATGGACTGTCCTATATCACACACAACAGAGCTGCATTCTATTTATAATTATTCTTAAAAAAACATCTTTGTCATTGGACTAGAAATTAGGGCTGCCAATTAAAGTTTATAATCAGATGAATCACGATTAATACCCATTCATTGTTAATTGTGTTTTACTTTGTTGCGGGGAATACAAAACAGGTTAGTTTTTTGTTCTGAAGCTAAATGACATTTACTCAATATTATTACAGTCAACAACACAATGCTAATATAAGTTTGCAAGTCCGTCCAGCTGGTAGTAAGTATGGATTCCTTTCCAACGTTTCATGGCGTCTTCTTCTTTGTCGTACATGCAGAACTTTTCTCGCAGCCTTTATCTGCTCTGTTCTGTTCTGCGTTTCAGTCTCGGCCTTGAACAGCTGCTTTAATGTCAGTTGCCACGCGTCACCGTTAAAACAGAACGTGAAGCCTTTAAGCTCCGACAAGTCATTGGCAGAAGCGGAAACAAGCCTCCGAAGGTCCATAACAAGGTTTACTCCACCCACTGCTAGTTAACAGCATGTGGTTGGAGGCTCATGAAGCGAAACCGGCTGGACTCCTACATGCAGGGATTCACTCTTGCCTGTCCTTTTACTGCCTTTTCCTTCTTGCAACATTGCTGATTCTTGGGTAATAGTTACTCAAAGCAACACTTGACTGTCAAAACAGACGCCGTGGTTTTATGAAGTCTGTGTTGATGGTTGGAATCAACTGCCAACACCAAACTTCACTATTTAACAGCAGATCAATGAAACTCAATGTCAACAAATTTGCTCCTCTGACGTTATAATGAAAACACTGAACAGGCTGAACGCCGCGCCGAGCCCCGTGCCTGTATAGAAACGTCATTGCCTGTATTAAATTAATTTCAACTGCTTTATGGAGGCAGGTAAGAAAAATAAATCTAACAGACAGACTGAATGGAAACAAGCAAGTGCTTTGAAACAGAGGCTTCGTGGTGAAATGATAACTCAAATATAATCTGGGACATGTCAGACATGTCACTTTTTCAGACATGTCACTTTTACTCCGAAATAAAGCTAAATTTTTATAAGCCTTCGTAGAGGGGGGAATCAAGATGAAAAGTTACTTTTTAAGAGTCGGTTAATGCGGATTTAATGTGGAGAATTTAAAGTTGACAGAGTTATGAGGTCTCTTGAGAGCTGCGCAGCAAAAATATAATACAGCGCAGATGTGGTGAGAATCACTAATCTGTTCTTTAGACGAGGTTATTAATCTGACTGCATCTCAGGGAGCATTCCCGCTGTGTGAATGCAGAATTCATGCATGACTCCTGTCCTGAGCATGGAAATAAACACAAAAACATAAAAAAAAACCCCATGTCTTTAAAGTTGAAGAATTGGCAGTCATCCTGTCTTAATACCTTTAAAGAAGTGGCTTTTTTGTAAATACAGTGCCTATTTTAAAGATCCTGAAAGATTTTTTTTTTTTTAATTTTTATTTATTTATTTAAATCCTCATTGCACTTCACATCGTCACTAAGAAAAATGTTCTGATGAATGTGTCTAACCTTGAGAGGTCTTTACAGCATTACGCCCTGGATAGATCGCCAATCGCAGGACATGTATTCAACGGCAAACAGCAAACAGCCTGGGGCAGGTTCGATACAAACAATCTAATGTGCATGCAAACTCCATGGGAAAAGAGCAGCTGTTAGCAACTGTGTTATCCAGTATTAGACACACAAATGCACACAAGTGAAGCTGATTGGCTGATATAATAAGCCATACTTCAAATATTCTATGCAGGTATGTGCCGTTGGTGCGGAAAGTGCTCTGATTTGAGCAGCCCTTGACACTTCTGATGAGCCTTGTTGAACGCAGACCACAGTGTTCATTAATAAATGCCACTTGAGCGCATATGCTCGCAATGGAAATGTACACTCCAGCCCGCATTTCATCAAATCGCGCTAATCATTGTGTGATGGTGGTATGCGGGAGGAGGGGGGCAGGCATCAGGAGCCGTAGGCACATACAGAATTCCATAACAGGTGGCGGAACAAAGCTAAAGTTTAACTGTTTCTTTCTGCTTTCCAGACATACAGCTCATTATGCCCTCATGTGTGTCTCGCACAGCAGGAAACGGGGCTTTGACAGTGCCCGTCCTCATTACTGGCAAGCGAGCACCTGAGAGATGAGATGCATCCTGACACCTTGGGCTGATTCTCACCTCCATTAACACCAGCGGGGGGGTCACCGTGATCTGATTACAGGAGGGACTGAAGAAGGAACAGAAATGTAGGGAAACAAGGGGGGATGGAAGGAGGAGGAGCGGGAGGAAAGGGCAGAGGATTGGATATATAGGTGATGCACCAAAGGAGAGAGGGAGGATAGAAAAAGGGTGAGTAAAGTAGCCGTATGATGAAGGGGGTTAGTCGTAGCTGCTCGGAGGGGGGTTGATGACAGAAGGTGCTTGTCTGGAGTGCATAGGCCAGCAGCCGTGGAGCCTAATGATGGAGGTCATCGGCATGCACCTCGGTGAGGGTGAATGCCTGTGATCAATACCACCTGATGAGGTGTCTGAGTTCCCTCTGATGTGCATCAAAATGGAATATGTTTTTTTCTCCTCCTTTAATCGATGGGAAGAGTGTGAAACTAATTGGGCAAAATTGCGGGGGCATTTATTGATTAATCAGGCAGAAAAACGAGGCGAGCATATCAGGAGCCGCAGCCTCCACATGTGAGGGCAACGACATGGTGTTTTGATTGGCGAAGGGAATCGATATCTTTGAATCATTGGCGGGGGCGTGAAAGTTGGACAGGCATGAAATATTTAAAAGAGCCGTGGCGGTGGCACCTGCACATGCCCAGAAAGCTGAATAAAAGCAGACTCACATCAATTTTAAATGCCGGATTGTCCCATACTGGAGTGCACTTGCGTGGATGATGGGATTCTTTCCCCCAGAATGTTATCTCCCTTTCCCCATTCTTCTTACACATAGGACATTTTCAACATATAGCCGAAGCGTGCCTTGTAGATTTCTGTATTTCCCTGCCACCATGACAGGAATCTCATGGTGTGAGCGCTGTTTTGCATTGCGGGAATGCGTTTGTGAACGGTTTGCTCATGGTGCAATATCACAGTGGGGTCCTCTGAAGGACGAGAGCTGTGAGGCTATAATCTCTTTTCTCTGTAGCGTTGAACCCCCAGGGAGAGTTGGATCAGGCCACTTGATTCAGTCTTTTAGTTCCACTGTGGTGCACTGCACTATGCACCAGCACAAAAGCCATCTCCCCTGTCGAAGAAGATGGAAATATTGTTGGTGGCGGCGAGGGAGCGTTGCCAGTCCGCCGATGTGTTCCACTTCAGGAAGCATTCCTATTTATCTGCCCTCTGAGAACATTTGCAGTGTGTAGAAATACGACAACCGCGGTGGAACCGCGGCCCACCCTCGCCGTCTACATGCAGCTTCCCGTGTTTGGATAGAAGGGCTGATAAGATGGACAATAAAGGGGTCAGATCAGAGGAGAAGGTTGAGATTCTGCTCAAGACAACTAGGAAATCAAAGGCAACTTCACATCTGTCTAGAAGGAAGAAAGAAGCAATTTAAAGCAAGAGTGGAAATTAGCGTTGACCACCGGGATCGCTAAAGTGTCAGACAAGATGAACGCTGCGGCTGACTCAGACACTGTATTTACTTAAGGAGATGTTAACGGTCTGCAGGCTGCTGGGAGGCGGCTGATGAGTGTCTGGTTCATGAATTGACCTCTTGGTGGCCTCAAAATGCTGTTGATTGCAGAGTGAAGTCAGCAGGGAAGCGAGTGGTCTGGCTCTCGCAGCTCTGGGGCTCTGAGTGCCTGTCAGTGGAAAGACTCAAGGCCATATTATTCTGAGCAGAAGCCCATTGGGTCTTGTTGTTTTGACCTACTACATTGCTGTTTACATACTAATGAGAGATTTACTTTTCGTGCAGCACCAGAGCTGAATAGTATCATCGTTTTCTGTTCACTTGCCCAAGAGTTGCTCTGCGTGTACAGCAAAATCCATAAAAAACAGACAGCAAATTGAACACAGGCTGCATATTTAGAATTTTAAATGAATTAACACTTGAACATGTTTATGGATGCAGCCGGGTGAGGTTGCATGCAAATCAATAGAGTTTAGCTGCTAGATTTAGCTGGTAAGCTAACTGTCACACAGTTCAATCAATATCTAAACTCACCAACTGCCAACTTTTGCCAAATTTCACACACACAAAATACTGTACTTACAATGGAATTACTTATATAGCTTCTACTTATACTGTAGCTTTTGACCAAGTATGTAAAGTTTGTTTCTACCTTTGGTTACTGAAACTTACTGTTGTCTCACATTATCAAAATACTTTTTAACATCACTTGGTTACATTCGCAACCCAACTCCTGCACCTGATGTCCAACTGTGCGTGGACTAGAGAGACTTTGACATGTTGAATATGGCAACAACTCTTCCAAACAGGAAGAGGATGAACAGATTGGACATTCTCAGCGTGTTCTCCAGGCTCAGGACCTCACCTGAGCCGGATCCCCAAACTCCACCCAAGGCCAACAGGCATTTTCAACAGGTAACGCGGTTCCTTCTTGTGTGGTGATGGCTAGTCCGCCTCCACCACCACCACCACCACCACCTCTGCCCTCCGGTTTGAACCTGTTACGAGTTAAAAGCCGAGGGGGAGCTTTACTCTGAAAGATTTCTAACACTCTTTAATACTTTCTCCAACAATCCCGGCGTTACAGGGACTAACTCCGCCTTGTGTTAGGCCTGTGAGCACACCCCCAGAAGACAGTCTAGCAAATCTGCGAACGCTTGAAACTCAGGTTTCAGCAGGCAAATGGTGATGTAGACATGGGGCCTAGAAAGGCAGACTTGCATTTACAACCTGTTTGGGATTTGGCTATTGCACCGTGACTAACACCCCTGCTGTACCACATATGGCGTTGAATTTTAAGTCTGGCATTCTCCAGGAGGTACAGGGTTAGTAAGAGCAGAGAACAAATGCCATCTGTTAAATAAACAAACACAGCGCACGCCACGTGCAGGAAGAAAACTTTTCAATCCCCCCAATGAAGGCGTGCCATTACACCTCAGCTCCAGACGGCCAATTATATTTTATTTTGGTACTTAAAATTTGTGAAGGGTTGTTGGCTATCGCCCATAATATATACACTGGCTGGTTCTTGCCACTCGGCTACTGCTTAAACAGGCCCCTTGGGGGTCCTGAGGTGGGAACGGAAGGTACCACCTGCAGAGTTCTGCTCAGACTGTATGTGTGCTAATTACACACTGACAGGCAGAGCAGGGAGCCTGACAGGCCGTCACCATTTGGCATATGCCACACACACAAATGCCCTGCACCGACTCGGCGTCGAAACGAGGCCCCGGTCTGACAACCCAGTTGGATCGGGGCCAAGGAAGAAAATCTAAGAGTGGTGAACAGAGGCTTTCGGGGGCAGAAGGAGGATTAATATTACATGTATTTGTCTAAAGAGTGTGATAGGGTTATGACAAGCAACACATGAATATTGGGAGAAAGTTTGTTGGGCTGTCAGAGCTTTGAACAGGGACTTTTATGAGGTAGAGTGGACGAGGAAAGGATCTTACCATATCTGCCCAAGGCTGCGTGGTGGCTTTGTGTTTGAAATTTGGATTTTACATAAACTTGGCAGTTGTCAAACCGGCTAAGAATGAACTGAGGAGCAAACTAATGAAGCACAATGCCACAATCCCCTCCCCCTTTCACTCTCCTCTCCATCCTTTCCTCCCTCAGCCCTTCTGCTTTTTTCCCCTCTGCTCTGTTTTAACTATAGTCTTGGCTTTCTCTTTCTTCTGTATGGCCTGTTGAATTCATGGTTAAAAGCTGCCAGACATGGTAACACATTTGCTCATTGTATCCTGCCATTTATATGCAGATGAGGAGGGATTCCGGAGCGAGCGACTAGATCCTTTTAGTTACAGTATCAGCTGCATTAACGGGCACACTGCTCGTGGTTTCATGGCCGTTCAGATATTGAAATATGTTGATCCCTGCTCAAATATGATTAAAATGAAAACAAAGTCCTACAACTAGCCAAGAATCAGCCCGAAAGGATAAGGAAAGTCATGTCCCAAAAGTGTGATAGAGTGATGATAATATGGTGATAGTGTTTCTCCTTTAATTTTTTTTTTTTTAACAGTGTCATACTTTGCTATGTAGAACAGTGAAAGAGCTTTACTCAGGCAGAAGATGTCTTTGTACAGGAACCAGTTATTAAGCGATGCAACCGCCAGATCCAACAGAGAAATTTAAAAGAGTGACATAGATAGATTTTGCTGTAAATGAAGAGGAGCCCCAGAGTGAATTCCAAACAGCACGTGTGCCGGTAAGATCCCAGGGTGTAAAGAAGCGGAAATGTGCCTTCTTATCCTCGAGGTGCTTCTGTATGTTGGTGCAGCGGAGTGTTTGTGCCTGATTTCAGTGGCGCCTGAATGAGATGCTCTCCCCTGTGACATTCACCACCTTTGTCATTCAGGCTTTATATGTAACATGATTACATACACACGGAGGGAAAATGCACATGCATGCCCACACATAACAAAGAAGCTGGGCTCTGATTTGTCTGTGCTCGATTCCACCAGAAGCCTGGATGGTTTGCGTGACACCGTCGCCGTGTTCCAAGATGCCCGCAGGCAGCCTTGTGACGAGAAGCTCATCATCACTCTTTGCTCTCCAGGTGAATGGCAGGGGGGGTCATGCTGTGATGAGCGGGAAGGAGTTCAGGAGAGGCAATAGTCCCGAGGCCTGTTGTGGAGATGGTGCAATATCCACATCTGCTCCAGTGGCCACTCAGACAGGCACGCCGTCATGCACACACATGCATACACATGCACACACACACACACACACACACAGGAGTGAGGAAGCTACTGAGATGGGCAGTGCTGTCACCAGTGATTACCCTCCTGCCACTCTGACATGGAGAGATTGGGGCCATATGAACGCCTCTGTAGCCCTAAGCGATATTTAGGGGCAGGAGCTGCAGAGACGTGGCAGTCGCTGCTTATGAGAGGTCATAATCAGATGTGAAAGCTGTCTTGTACGCTTACAGGCAGCACTGTAGCGAAAGGCACTGTAATATTGATGCAGTTTTTCAGCGGGTAGCGCAAAGAGGATGGAAGGAAATTGGAAACACATTAGCAACACCTGATAGCTTTGAGCTCATGCAGAGCAGCTCGGAATATTAATCACTGAGCGGAAATATATCATCCCAGCTTTTGGATGAAGGGGGAAAGCAAAGTGGAACGATAGCAATTCAGTAAACGCACCCCTTAAAAAGAAGTTTTTGTAAGCATATAGTAGTCCTGTAAATTAAAAATATATGCATTATTATATTTTACTCTCATCAAGCATGCAGAAAAACATTTTTTTTTTTTTTTTAATTCCCTGTGGTTTTGACATAGAAATCTAAATGCAGGCTGTGAAACAGGAGGAGATGTTTTGTTTTCCCTGCTCGTTCCCCCAGAGTCATCACAGTGGAAACTATTTATTAACTAGACGGTGCATTTGGCTGGTCAGTTGGAAGCTCTGTAATAGGTGAGGGGAAACGACCAGTGGAACCGTAGATTCATTTGATGCCACTCTCAGGTTTTCCAATCTGGTGCGTCTTGATGGTTCCAGCGCTCACATATGGAGGGGCTGGAAATAGCAGAGAGCACATCTCTGGATGAAAGGTGCCTCAAGGGTGGCTATCAGGGCAGAGGAACACAAAGTAAGCACCTCGCTCACATGCACACCCTAGCCCTCTGGGTCTCTGCGAGTGATGAGAACTGACAGCGCTCTTTGTGCAATGACTACTCCCGCGTTTGTGATCCACTGCTGCTGTGGCAGCCGTCATTGCAAACCTACAACATCCGCCCCTGACAGCGAGCCAAAAGATCTTTCTGAATCACAGAGCGAGTACTTCCCCGGTCTAAATCAAGACTCTGGGGACAGGGCGCTGGAACAAAACAAAACACAGCAGCTTTCGAAAATGTTGCATCTGCAGATGGTCAGTGGTGAACGTAGCGAAGAAGCTGTCAAGAATCAATGATATCAGCTAAAAATATGTTCTACGGGGAGATTTAAAGGGCTACCGGAAGGTGCGTATTTTTGACCAGCATGCATAATTAATATGTGCATTAGACACTTAACAATGGTTAATGATTTCAAAGTGCTGACTTGTAAAACTGCATACATTTAAGGCTGTCAAATGAAGGTCTGGCACTGTAATTTTGAACAGTTACACTCATCAACCTTTACCTCTCCTTCGTGAGATGCATTTATGTTGTAATGGATCATCATATACATTAATTATGAGCTAGCTCTTGTTTTACGTTATATGCAAATCACTGAAAACTTACAGTTCGCCATCACACGAGTAAAACATTTAAATGCAGGCCGTGCGTCGGTCGCCGTGTTTTCATGAAAATGTTTACCACGACTCCCTAAATGTCTCATTAAGGTACTGCTTTTTAGTGGTATGAGGATGAGAAATCATATCAATTAATGCCACATCACTGCCATTAATTCCTATATGCAAATGTAGGACACAATAGAGCTCACCGTCATTTAAAATAGCTTGAAATGATAAATTCATCCCCATAATTATGGTCATGATTCAAGTCAATGAGCAAACAAATTTCATTAATGGATTAAAAGCTAAAAATGGTCTGTTATCCAGCACTTAGAGGGAGAGGATTAGCCCGCTGCCACATTAGACTTATCTTCATATGTAAATGAAAATGATTAACAATCAGTGCTTCCTCTAAAAGCAGAAGCGGCAAATAAAGAAAGTTACTGAGGTCGAAATAATAATATTAGCTACTGGAGAGAAATGAGTTTGGGTTTTAACAACGAAAGCGGAGTCAATCAAATGCTAATGCACGTATTCCTGCTGATTTGTGTAACTGGAACAAAAGAGAGGGAAAGCTTAACATAATGTTGTACAACATGGCAGGAAAATTCATGGCGGTTCCAGCGGAACTAACCATAAGACGATAAACTGTATGTACAACAAGGAATGTAAGATAATAGATAGTTTTGCTACAGCTTTGGTTCAGACTGTCTGCATCAGTTTGGACCTTTTATATATACTGTATATA
>BJFM01002504.1:96569-111660 GCA_016586285.1 Arothron firmamentum
ATATATATATATATATATGTGTGTGTGTGTGTGTGTGTGTGTGTGTGTGTGTGTGTGTGTGTGAATATATGTGTATATATACACATATATATATATATTGGTAATCTCTTTAGCTAGGCTCCAGAACAGCCTGTGCTATCTGCCTCATCTTACATTTAGGTGTCTGTTGGCGGCGGCTGCCGCTGCCCTTAGCATCAGAATGCAGCACTTCCTCTCTGCAGCGCTGTGCAACTGGGAGCCCTTATCTCATCTCCAGCAGCATGAGCTGGTGGACTTTTGGTGAAGGGCGGGGGGGCACTGTACCGGCCCTGTCCCTGCAGCTATCTAACAACGTTTCCTCTCTGGGTGAATGGTCTCTGAGGGCTTAATTTAGACTGTGGATGGTCACCCCTGCCTCAGATTAATGTTGGAGCGCTGGGCCAATTCAAAGGGATTTGCTCTGGCATGTTCAGTAGGCTGAGTTAAAGGTCTTGGAGAAACAAAGTCTGACACGCATGTAATGGTTACACAACTGGATTCACTTGTACGAGCTGCCTCGTGGTCACCGGTTCCACTTCCTGTCCCTGCAACAGCACTCGGACAAGCTCGCCTCTGATGCAGCTCCAAGCTTCAGAATTGGCTGTGCAGGCAGATCATGCCGTTAATCTGGAATTCATGACGGAGAGGCTGGATGGAACCCTAATCCCTTACCTCGTTATAAAAACATCATGGCACAAATTATCTACAGTCTGGGGCCACAGTGAAAGTTGGTTCTTATCTCCTGGGCCCCAAAATGCACTCTGACTGACTGCGTCAGAGTAGGAAAACACACACCCTGGGAGGACTCACACTGACTCCTCATCAAAGTTTCTTAGTGCGGCCAGCTTCTACAGGCCCGGCTTCGCTGAGGCGGGGAGCCAGTGCAGCATGGAGGAAACCCTTATCCCTCCACAGCTGACTGGAAGGGATCAAGCAAAACCGAAGAAAGTCCCATCGCAAATATGAAATCTAAACAATTTGTTGTATTAGAGAACTCCCGATTCAATGGAGCATGTTAATTTGCTCCCTTGGCATGATCAGGACTCCCACATGTGAATGCGATTTCTTTTTTTTCCCGTTGTTGTTGTGGACTTTCCCAACACAAAATAAGACACATTAGCTTTCAGCCAATTAAGGTATAGAGACAATCATCCATTTAGTTAAATGCGGCATTTAGTTGACTTGAATGAATCAAAAACAAAAACAAAAAATCTCTTAGTAGTCACTGCTTGGATATTTAGACTATTATAGGTATCATAGAATGGGGAAAAAAACACCAGTTATTTTCAATGGTGGAGGTCTTTAGTGGCCTGTTCCTAGTTTTAGATGTAGAGATCAGGCTTAAACTGCAGTAATAGCCATGAACCCATTAAAACATTGCCCGTTTAAAGTTTGCTCTCGCCCTATAACTAAGTGTAACATGCTCCAAAGCGCTGTTTGACAGATGAAACCAAAATTACTGATGCTCTCACATTCTAAAATCCTATTACTATGAAAGCTTCTTATAATTGAGTTAGAAAATTTCACAGTCCATTACTAATCACGCGCCGCTAACATGTTCAAAGTCGGTTTCCGTGTCAGACACTTTCTAATCCCCCTTTTTAATGTATCCGATCCGACAGTCCCCTTCATTAGGACGTCTATAGGTTCCTCTTCCTCTCTGCGCTGTAATGAAAGGAGAGCATATGAAATAAGGATAGAGAGAGTGTTTGCTCTAGAGAGAAACAGCAGAGTTTTTCTTTTTCCCCCCTCTCTAGACTGTGTCCTTATTAGGGCTTTACTTTCCAAAGCAAGGTCATAGCATCCACCAACTTTCAGCTTGATTAGCCTTGGGCTTGTCCTCGGGCAACTAAGTGGCTCTCATGCAGCACCACAGAATGCAACCTTTTATTGTGCCTTATGTCTGCCTCTTCTTTTTCATGTTCGGCATTAGATTTCTCCCTCTCTCCCTCATCTTCCTTTCTGTTGCTCTCGGTATTGAAGCTTGTCCACGCAGCCCGGCTCTTGCCTCCACCCGAGCAGCCGCTCTGGCTTCCTTCTCCACTCCGCCTCATTAGATTCTCCCCGGATAACCTGAGAAAAAGAGCTCCTCTGTCTTCTTCTCCGCTCCATCCTAGCCCCCGCCACCCCGACCACAGGATTCATCTGCTGGCAACGGATGACCTCTGACACCAGCGCCTCGCAGGCAGGATTACCACTGAGTCCGGCACAGGCTTTGTTCCTGGTTGCCCAGGGAGCAGAGGGGGTCTTTAATGAAATTCAAACTTTGGGCGTGAGGAGCCACAGACTTCTGAAGACCTCGCTTCCTCTCACCTCAGTCGCAAATGTACGGAGATCAAAAACAAAACAAAAAAGAAAACCTTGAGCCGAGCTGTATGGAGGAATGTTGCTCTGCTACGTGAATGTGCAATGATTATGGGAAACAGAGGGGGGGTTCAGGTTAGAGCCGAGGCTTTTCGAAGGACTCAATCCTCCTCTTTCTGCAGCTATTCCATTTTCTTTGCTCAACAACAACAACAAAAAAAGAAAAGCACAGCATACGGCGGTAAAGTTACAACCAGAAGGGTTAAAGTAACCCGTCCCACGTAACGCAAGTTAACATCTCCCGTTTTCATTTAGCGCCACAGGAAACGCGCCGGTCCGGCTGAGGCTGAGGCCACCGGGTTTATCGGTCTGTCAGCCACATCTGCAAAGCCATCCATCTTCCCGCTCGAGCTGCCGGAGCCATAATAACTGTGGATTCCATATGTTTCCCTCGCCTTCCCCAGATTGTGTCAGGGAAGTTTAAGTGTTTTCATTTCCACGAGGTTCATCCCTGTGCAACACCACAGGTGCAGGCTTCCCTCGGCGCCAGGGGCCGCCAGTAGCGCCGCACTCATCGTGGGGGGGGGAGAAAAAAAAAATCAAAGAAAATCCAACTGGTGCGATCAGCTGTTCACGTACAGACCGATCATATGGGTTTGTTTACTTGATATGCATAAAAAAAGACACCTGGCAGGAAAAAAATACATTAAAACCTTTCTTTTTTTTTTATGATGGTGATTATATTTACATCGCGGGGTTGGGAGACACATGCTGTTCGTCTCTGATTGAGTGCCGATTCTTTTAAAATAGCAACGTTTAATCGCGTTAAATTTCAGCACGCACCTTAAGCCTCCTCCATCCCTGCAGCTGGAGTGGAAAAACACCTCCGTGGAATGTTTTCTGCTGGAAACTATACAGAGAAAAACAACTTACAGGGTGACAGCTGCTGGATGACGGTGCCTGCTGCGCCCAGATCTGTGGGGAGGGCTCAGAAAGAGGCGCTCAGTGCAGGTAAAAAAGAAAAAAGACAAAAATAAGGTAAATGAGTATGGAAATGCCACCCCATGATAATCATGTGAGAAGTCTTGTTTCGTTGACATGCGCAGGCAGCAAACGCGTGTTTAGATGTCTCGTTAACTAATGACCCAAACTGCACATGAAGCTGTTTCGCATGCGGCATTTCGACACGAGACTCCAAAATCTTTACAAAAAAATAAAATAAAAGGAATCCTGGAGGCTTCATCAATCATCAGGGAGGGGGGCTCCCTCGCTCTGAGCTCGGCTCTGGTTTTGTCATTGACAAAAAATGGCTTTCCACAGAAAAATGAACGAGATCCCGCACGCACACACACACACACACACACACACACACACACACACACACACACACACACACACACACACACACACACACACCCTGGTCCTGTATTGATTTTTATGGCGGATGGTGGGGCTGGTGGGTAGTGGAGGCGCTGCACTCAGAGCAGATGTCTAATGGTGTTTAGAGACTCTCCACTTTATCAAGCCAGGCCAGCACTGACAGTTAGATGCTGGAGGGCAATTAAAATTAAAGCCTGCCTGATTAGAATATCATATTCATCTGGATGGTAATTACTATGTCTGGCTCCATATAAATAATTAATTATGCAAAACCCGTGCAGCTGCCACTGGCTAGAGTTAACTGACTTTCTGTCAACGTCTCGCAGTTCGAGAAAGGATAAAGAGATTTGGGAAATAAGCTCTTTAGCCGCTATCTGGGAGCCCGCTGGGGTGCACATGCAGCGCCCATTGAAACAGTGGCAGGCTGCCCTCCGCGTGCAGGTGGCTCCAGCGCCACTTTGCGGGGTTCCCTTTTGAAGATGGATTTGGTTCGGAGAGAAAAGATTGACGTGGAGGACATCCTTTTCACCTCTTTGGGCTGCTTCCATATTTTCCTTTTCAGAATAATAAAAAAAAGTTGGGCCTGCATCTGCAGTCTTTACCTGCTCTTATCTGATCGTTACCTCTGTCAGGGGCAATTAGAACCGATGGAGTGGCGGAAGGAGGTGACGCGACGTCCAAACGTCACAGTCAAAGCTTTCTCATCCCACTTTCTGATCACGCAAATATAAACAATTAGAAAATACTGAATAGGTGAAGCCCCAGTCATGTTCTCGGTGTTCACTTCATTACTGCGACCTTCTCCAAAGACATCCATAGCTCTCAAATTAGCCTCATGCTGTTAAGGACTTTAATATGGTAATCAAATGCAGAAGGTTACATAAGCAGTGAAGGTTATTCCGTTTCACGTACGAGTGAGCAGAAGAGGAAAACGACAGCGTGTATTTCATAAACTTCTCTTTTTAAATAAAAAAATTCAAGCAAGCAGAAAATCAGAATAAAGCCTCTTCTTACTCCGTGTGTGCATGCGTTGAGGCGCTGTTGTTTTACAAATGTTGTTATTGATTTAAGGTTCTGTTGACCACTGGGATAAGGTAGTTAATTACGCTCGGCAATGTTTTACTTGATGTATGCATGTTTTCCCTGTTAGCCTGGAGGACTCTGCGGTGAGAGATGACGTGTATTCTTTGATAATCTTTTCTCGGTGGGAGGTTTGCTGATTATGGAGATCTCAAGGCTGAAGCAGTGGGATATAAGCTCCGTACAGGCACCGTGGAACTGGAGACAATACCCAGAGCAGTTTGGGAGCACCCAGATGTACATTTTCCATTAAAGAGGTTGTTTTGAAAAAGTCCAGATCTCAGCATAATGTCTTTATGGTGCTGTTGAGTAAAGCTCCGGCTGCCATCCTCACCATCAGTCAATATTCTTTTCTGTGCTTGCGATTCTTATGTAAAGCGGGCCCCGGATGGCAGCCCACGGCTCCATTGTAGGCCCCACAAACACTTTTTGGTGGGCACCTGGCTCTGCTGGCACAGTGGACCTCGCAACGGGGAAGGAGGGTGAGGTTTTGGCTCCGGTTCCGAGCTTCTGTTTGCAAGGTCACAGCTGTCTCATTGGGGGCTCCCACTGCCGAGTCTGGCACAGATGCAGCATGTGTGTGTGTGTGTGTGTGTGTGTGTGTGTGTGTGTGTGTGTGTGTGTGTGTGTGAGGCAAGGCTTCCCAACTTCCCTGTGATGGCACTTTCAGACGCGTGTTTGCGCGTGTTGTCGACCCAGCGCAGAGTCACACTACGGAGGGGGCCGCTCTGTGCCAGTAGGGGGAAAAGAGATTACAAGTAAAGGTGGAGAACGAGACATGAGGAAACTTT
This sequence comes from Arothron firmamentum, assembly GCA_016586285.1. NCBI lineage: Eukaryota > Metazoa > Chordata > Actinopteri > Tetraodontiformes > Tetraodontidae > Arothron > Arothron firmamentum. Next base: position 102,143 of record BJFM01002504.1, read on the forward strand.
ACCTATCAGCTCCTGCCGATTGAATCTGTTTGTTGCCACTGCCAACAAAGGGGGAGGGACTTGTGCTGATCCAGCCAATCAGGGAGCCGGTACAGTGGTACTGTATATCATATACACATCAGTTTTTAAAGCAAATGAATAGAATGAGACAAAAGCCAAAAGAAAGAAGGAAAGGAGTTTCCCATGCCACTGTTGCTTGCTCAAGGGTAAAGTTCTTGGAAGTTGGTTATAAGAGACGTTATATAAATAAACTGGAAGTGAAGTTTATTCTATTAATTTCATATAACTTTTCTGTTTGTTACTTTATATTACTGACAATATGTCAGTGTCTGACTATCAGGTTCTCTCTTTAATGGTTCCGTTTGGCTGATGGATGCTGGTTCTGTGGGTAGACAGACCCTCATTTCTTGCTCACCGCATCCTCAGAAGAGTAATAGGCATCCAAAAACACAAACAAAACAGCTGCTGATAATAAGGAGCCTCCAATACACCCAGAACAAGATGAACGACAGTTATGTGAGCGTCGTGTAAATGAAGATGCTCACACACGCCCGTCTCTCAATATCAATGCTATCTTTGGACTCGGCACCTGCTGCAGGCAGATATCGACGAGAGGAAAAAAGGTGGAAATGGACGGCCTGCCAAATCTGGAATTAAAAGATGGAGAAGACCAGCTCATCATGTCGAAAAACTGGCTGCTGAGTGAATCAGAAGAAGAATCGAGAGTCACCGACTTTCGGACGTGTTCTCAAATGTAATGAATGTTTCCCTGGAATGAATAAACGCACAGAAAATCCACATACGTGTGTGTGATCACACAATCGTACACACGGGGAGTGTGGAGAGTCACTAGACTGTGACTGAGGCACAGCACCGGTGGATGTGCTGGTGACTACAATCACAGAGGCAGCAACACGCTGGAGACACGCGGCCAAGCCATGCAAACGGCCCGCACCATGAGTCCATGTTTTCCCTAACACCACCCTGCTGTGGATGAAAAAAAAGAGAAATGGAGCGTTCAATTTCCAGCCACGGAACACATAAACGCCACACAATAGTGTGTTTCATCAGCAAGCTCTGTGAGGTGTTGAGAGGAAATATGAAAGAGGACCAGGTCTGCTAATTGAAAGAGTCGCGCTCCCTGGGTTCCATTAGAGTAATTGCTATATCTGTTTAGGATGTCCATATTCTGTGGAAACAGCAACTGAGCTGTAAATGACGTATGAAAGCAACCGAGCACCACACACGCTTCCTCCGCAAAATAGGGCCCAACTATCTGCAACAAGACGCGTTACCTGGTGAAACGGTCCCTATAACCATCTAGAAAACTGTTTTCCATCACGTTTAGTCTTGTCTGTGGCTGCGGTTTCCCTGCAGGGAGACACCTGCTCACCAGGAGCTGGAAGCCACGCGTGTTCACCGACAGATGACCCGGCATCTGGAGCAATTTGGGGTTCGGGAGCCTCGTTCAGGGACATCAGTGCGAACGCCGTGAGGGCCGGCCATCCGCCCGCCTCCATCATTATCCAACCACAGATGTGTTTTATGCTTCTGTTCCAGAGGATCAGTTTTAGCTTCTCCTCAGGTCTTCTTACAAGAGCACAAGAGGAGCTGATCTGAGAAGACAGACAGCTTGTCTGTTCAGCTCGCGCTGTTCTGGTGCCTCAGTTAATAGCGCTTCATTATGATAGATTTTACTTGTGTGTGCATTTACATGTGGTACACTCACTACAGCCTTTTATTGTATAATAATATTAGTGTGCTAGCGGGAGATTTCCCATCAGCCTTCACTGCACGTTGGTGGTCTAATCTTCGCGATGGACCCGGTGGAAATGCACGGATCTTTCCCCATCTGCTCCGCGTGGTTTGTAGCGCATTAGCTCGCGGTGCCCTTGAACAAAAATGCTATCAAACAAACAGCGCAATGAGGAAATATGAGTCCATGCTAACACGCTTGGATGCAGTGTTTTTAATGACCACCATCCGTTGAATTTGCAATATGGCTTTTCTGACCAACGGAGGTGCATTAACCTCTAAAACAAACCAACGATGTGGCGCATGAAAGGTGCTTGTTGCAATTTCAGGCTATAAAAATTGAAGTATATGGTACATGAGAATGCAGAGGCCGGCATAAATGGTGCACTTGCAAAACAGCAGCTGAGCTCGGTGGCAAATCACCTTTTTAATAATGATTCAAAGCATTATTATTAGAAGCATTAAAGATGAATGCAATTTAAATGACATAGCCTTTGTTTTCTCATATTTAAATTTGGAAAACGTGGTGAATATGGCTCGTGATTAAAGCAAAGATGGATCTTTGTGCCGTGCTGCAACTGTTTAAATGTGCCGAAGGTTAGAGGTGCATGTAATGAGAGCTCTAAATGCACCAGGAAATCAAAAATAACATCACCCACACACAAAATAAGCCATCCTTGCGCTTTAATTGTTGATATCAGTTGGCTGGGATGGCTCTTTTCTTTAAGGAACTCTACCATCGGCAGCTAAGACTCTCATTGTGCCGGTCTCGTCTTTCATTTCTCACATGTGGAGGCAGCTATCTGGAGCGTCCATGCCGCTGGATTATCCCACTAACCAACAATCCTTTCGCAACAGTTGACAGGATGAGAGCGCCTGCTGGATCTCCTCCAGGGCCTGCTGGTGCCTTCTCTCCTACACTCGCCTTCCAGAGCAGCTCCGGGCTGAGAAGCGGGTCCTGCGTCCCGTCGCCCCGGCAGCGACTGGCGCAGGCCAGGGAGCGGAGCCCTTCTGAGGTGCCACTGCAGGCCCAGATGCTTCAGCTTTGTCAGTCTGTTTGTTGGACGTTGGGGGGTGTCACTGCTGCCGCTTCCCACTCTGCCGGTGGGAGCACAACTTTCTTCAGCAGGCGGGAAAAAACGGAGGTGGGATTTGCATGCAGGTATTCAAAGAGAACAGATGCTCAGCCACCGTTTGAGTGATTACATGTGCATGTATGCAAATACAAGCATGTTTAACCACAAAACCACTCTGGGACACAGAGGAACCCTCCCACACACTGCTTGTAGATGCAGCGTTCAGACTGGAGCTGGCGCTCCAGCTGCCCCACACACCCACATAAGATGTCCTCCACGCATCTGTGTAGTCCGTCTCTCTCCAGTCAGCCACCCTGGAAGCTTCCATACGGGCCCAAAGGGGACAAAATGCAGTTTAATGTTTATTTTAAATTACAGCATGTGTCACTGGTGTTTGCGCAGCAAGCCACAGTCCTTTCTGCAAATTTGGGGTCATTTTAGACTTCTGTGATGTCCAAAGGCTGATATTTGAAGACATTATAATCTCTTATTTTTTTAATCTTTTTATATATATATTTTTTAAATCAACCAGTAAAGGGAGAAATATTAGAACATGTAGCTACACTTGACTTTGGATCAGATAATGTTGCGAGTGTGTTTTCTAAATCAAACTCATTTAGTGGTTATTTGTATGCATTTCTCGGAGTCTGGACCTTAACGCCGCCGCCATTCCCACATTGGGGACGGACAGATTGGCTTCTAATGGTTATCCAATACCACGCAGCAGTATACCTGTGTGTTGTTTAATAAGGTGGACTGACCTTTCATCCTGGTTATAAATCAATGACATTCGCAGACATTGAAGGTCTGCATGCAGATGCATAATATTATCTTCCCACACACACGTGAACTTACACAGAAAGCGAATGCATTTGTCAAAACTCACACACGTGCACCTAATCCCCCCCATCCGCAACAAAAGGGCATGCTTTTAGCCTGATGACGAAATCAAATCCAACCTTTTCTCTTTCGGAATACAGTATAAGGCTTCTGAAATGATCTCTGCAGAGCGGAGGGAGGGGAGACAAGAGTAGGTGCAGAAAGATTGGGTTTGATTGCAGGCAAATGGTCGATGTTTGCGCTCTGGGCATTTGATGTTGTTCCTGAAAGGACCTCCTGGCCTTTCTTTGTCATTACTGTCTTCTGCCGGAGCGTAATGGCTGAGGCACACATCCGTAATGAAAGCATTATCAACAGCTGAATAGAGGAACAACTGCGCTGTCCACATTCCACTCATTTACCTCCCAAATCATCGTTTACCTCTGTCGCAGCAACGGCAATAACTGCAAAAAAATCACACCTAACGCCATCTTGTCTGTCTGGGAAAACAATATAAAAACAGTGTCTTTCTTATTGCTCTCTCTCTCTCCCCATTTCTCTCACGCTCTCTCTCTCTCTCCCCATCTGCTTAAGTACAAGTCCAATGCAACACGGAGAGCTTTCACTGCAGAAATAAAGTGCAGGAGTTTCTTATCTTACTTTCTCTCTTTTCCCTAAATCTCAATTTATTTTTTGCATCATAAACACAAATGAAAACAATAAACATCCATGGCACACTCAGATGTACTTTATCCTTGTGGGCCCTGCTGCCACCGGCCCTAATAGCAACATAGATCTACACGTGTGTGTGTGTGTATGTTTGTGTGTGTGTGTGTGTGTGTGTGTGTGTGTGTGTGTGTGTGTGTGTGTGTGTGTGTGTGTGTGTGTGTGTGTGTGTGTGTGTGTGTATGTTTGTGTGTATGTTTGTGTGTGTGTGTGTGTATGTTTGTGTGTGTGTGTGTGTGTGTCTGTGTGTGTGTGTGTGTCTGTGTGTGTGTGTGTGTGTGTTTGGGATACATTCCCTGACTTTCTAATAAGCCACCGGCTCGATGCCACTGCTCTCCTGCATGGGGGGAGATAAGAACTGGCAGAGCGGCGGTGTGCCCCCACCCCTCCCCACAGCCCCCAGCACAAGCTCAGAACACACCCACACGTGCACACGTAGGCAACAACTCCCAACAACAAGAGGAAGCCCCCCCCCAAACTTTGCAACAAGGTAACACTGTGATTATACATGCAAGAGCGCAGGCTGTGCTCTGGGAATATGAGGTGGAAGGAGAGACGGAGAGAGAGAGCGGGAGAGAGGAGAGGTAGAAAATAACAGGAATTAAGTCCACCGAGACGGCATCAAAAAAGCACAATGCTCCGCTTGTTGTTGGAGAAGGAGCGGAGCTGCTGAACTGAAGAATTTCAACTTCTCTTTATTCCTCGCGCAGCTGAAAAATTACCACAGCAGCGAAGCCTGTCCCACCCTCATTTACCAGCTTCTTTATTTAAATAAATATAGTTTTACATGCTTCAGCAACGCTGACAATTGCTTCATTGAAGAATTTTTTTTTTTTTTTTTTAGAATTTGTGGCAGCTAAGGCGATGTCATTTGCATATCAAACCTTGTTATTGGGGCCATGGGGGAGTTGAGTTCCCTGCCTTAACTGTTGGAGATTAACCCCATGCAAATGGAGCAGATGCCAAAGTCCAATAAATCAGCACTTAAGAGAGCCCACATCTGTGGCAGACATTGTTACGCAGGCCAGTCTGATGCTTCCACACCCGCCTGGCGGTAATTGCGAAACTGTTGCTGATCCATCTGTGGGGTGTTTTGTGAAGGAAAGACTGCAGTCGGCCATTGTGATGGGAGGAAGGCTCCGGCCCTATTCTGCCTTTGTGGGGAAATTCTATCACCTCATTAGCACGTTCACCAGCGACTGACTGTCAGCTGTCGGCCGTAAAAGTGCGCCGCCTCGAGCCTCCCCGTCGGTCTGCTGCCGCCTCTCGCGCTTCCTGTATTCAGTTGCAAATATTTTGGTCGTAGATTAGCAGGAGGGGAAAAAAAAAAAACCTCTTAGATGGCTGACAATGAGGCTAAGTATCCTGATATCAGCCCAAATCTCTGCTAGCCTCATTGTAAAACCAGAATGGGCGGTTTAACGGGAGAAAGGGAGCTGAAGGAAGGTGAGTACTGGTTCAAAGAGTCAACTTGCAGACAAAACAAACACATATGAAGAAAAGTTGTCTGAAATTCAGTGTAAAATCGATTAAGTCTGGGTGTGGGCCGATGGCCGGGTTTCATACAGGAGTAAATAAAACACGTCAGATTAAATGAAAGCTGTTAAATGCATTTGCATGTCAAATAAAAGCCCAAAATTACATTACGAACAAGGAGACGAGCGGCGGAGTGACGCTGTTGCCATGATTCAGTGAGCTCTGAGTAAATTGGATGTGTAATGAAGTGAAAAGCGTTTTTTGACTGAGCCAACACCTTCAGAAAATCCCGTTTTAATTATTTGAGTATGATTTTCAAAACATAGTCATGAATGTTTTGGTGCTTTTGACGCATTTTAGGGTTTTTTGCTATTTCCGTAGCTCCTGTTTTCACGATCTGGCTCGTGCGTGGCACAATTTTCCCCTTTTTGAAGGTTTAACACTTGATTTGACTGAAAACAGCGTCAGACTGGAAGTTGGCATTTTTACTCCTCCGCCAGTCTGCAATCTCACATGCAATCGGTATAAATTGTTGTGTTTTGACTCGCTAGAGCATCAAGCTGAGACATAAACGGGTGCCTGAAGTAGAGAAATTCCTAAAATATGGAAGAAAAGAAAACAAGATCATGGTGAGTGTGGGATACCGGCTGAGCCGCTGGAGCTCCGATGCTGCGTAAACACGTGTTAGCTTGTACTGCTGCACTAGCGCCTCTGACAGTCGGCAGGGCCACGGTGATGTCTGGGAAAGCGGCGAAAAGTTCCCCCCCGAGGAATTCATCTAACACCAGAACCTCTCCGAGACGGAGGAGAGGAGCAGCGCTGAAAAGCGTTAAGGAGAATAAAAACAGCAGGATTGAGGAGGGAGGGAGGGAGGTAGGGAGGGAAAAGCCCACAGTGAAATGGATACAGGTGGAGAGAATCCAGGGGGAGGAAAAATAAGATCAGGTTCGGAGGATTTAGATGCTCAGCTCAGCTGTCAATATGATGGGCTTGGTGGAGCGAGCCGGCTGTCGGGTCAGAGGACGAGTCCAATTTACAGGTTAGGCTGAAGGGAAACAGCAGCAGGCCGCTTTTCTACAAAAACAGGAAACATTAACAAGCCTGATCTGCTTCCAACGTTCATAACCTTTCATTAAGTTAAAAACAGCAATTGTTGTTAAACCCTTAACGGAGAACTCATCAATTCAAGGGTTGAGCAAAGACGCTGCTCAAATGCCAAGAAAGCCTTTAATGAGTCACAAATGTGGCTGCATATGGCTTTTTCAAGTGGCTTTCATTACTTCCTGAACAATGCCATCAATATCATTTATACTGATGAAAAAACAAAGCAAGCCTGATTATTGTGCAGGCAGAGATGGTTGATGTTTAAAAAAAAAAACCCACCAAAGCAACTGAAAGAAGCCAAGAGTGCTCCCCCAGCCTCCAACAATGATCTCCACACAGCGCGTCGCTTCTTCTTCTTCTTAGATCTGAGTTAACGCTAAAGGAGAGCGCGCCGAAGGGCAGCTGCGCCACTTGCTTTGTGCTGAGTTAAATGGATTTATATAGCAAAAACAAGCTTCGTGGGAGTCAAGCGAAACACAAAACAGCGAGATTTGGGAAAAGATACAGCGCGTTTAGAGCCTCTCGGTGTGGCTGATGTGATTTGTTCCCGCTCAGAGCGCCTTCCTCGGCCAACAGTCCCCGGCTCGTCTGTTCGGACCAGATAGGCGGGGAGCGGCGAGGAGCAAGGCCGCTCTTAGATGCTTGCAGGCCGCTCGGCTTGCGCGGACACGCTCCTAATGCCCCGACTCCCGTCCCTCCAATCCTCCCTGCATCCCTCCTTCACGGGGGCCCCTCTGGCTGTCATGCATTTCAATGCTTTACGATGGGATGGAGCAGAGGGAGGAAAAGTGTGTGTGTGTGTGTGTGTGTGTGTGTGTGTGTGTGTGTGTGTGGGGGGGGGGGTGGTGGTAGTGGGGGTGGAGAGGACACTGAGGCCTGGGCAACACTTGGAACCGGTCAGCTCTGCAGGATTACCGCTCCAGTGAGAAGTGATCAATAGGACCTGAACACTAACCCCTGGCAGGAGGGCCAAGGGGCTAAATGAGGGTCCGAAAGAGCTGCCCCACCCACATCCCTCACCCCAACACCCCCCTCCCCCGTCTCAAATAACGCCAAGCAAAGATGCTGTTTTTGTTGGCGGTGAAGAGGGCAGGCACTGGTTCCCGCTCCACTGGTTTCTAACAATGCGGGGCAAGTGTTGCATATTCAGCCGGGAAGAACATCTCCCCGTGCAGCCCCGGGGGCTTTTCCACCTCTGGGGTCACTCCTCCGTTGTTGAAGAAACTTTTCTTTTTATGCTGGCCAAAAAAAAAAAAAAAAAAAAAGGCCAGCCATGTTTGATTTGGATTGATTTTCAAGTCAGAGGAAGAATCTAGAGATGCTGATGGATGAGACCCGATAACAGTGGTCTCTCCATCTGCGGAGAGGAAAAGTTTTGATCGACGGAGAAGGGAAAGAAAGTTTCACGAGAGTCAGCTAACACCGCGATCTAATGAAATCTGGATGGCTGAAAGGAAAGGCTTAAGATCCCGACAGCACTTTCCTCACATGTCAGCAGATGATGACTGAATTTTATGAGGCTGGATCTGCTCTTGATCCCCGTTTCAGGCAGACGTGGAACGCGCAATCCCGGCCGTCACCAGCAGATGGAAGTGCTGTAATCCTCATGCGGGGGTGTGAACGCGCAGGCCTGGCAGGCAGAGATCAGGGTGGCAACTGATGGAAGAAAAACCCTCAAACTGTCAAACACATGGTGGCTGAGATAGGGAGAAGGAGAGAGAGAGAGAGAGAGAGAGAGAGAGAGAGAGAGGAGGGGGGGCAGAGTTTGGGCCTGTAAAGTTACAAATGTTCACACGTGCTGCAACATAACGAGACGCACTAGCCTGGTGCAGCAAGAGCCATCCGTGTTGCCATGAACACGCTGCTCGATGATGTGTAAATGATGTCACAGACTCCATGAATCATGTGATCATCCTGACAGGACAGACTTGCTAAATAAGCATTTCCTTATAAATAAAGAAATAAGCCTTTCCTTATGCTTATAGGCGGTTGACACAGTGCCTGGAAAGAAAGCTTCATGGTCAGAGGTCAGAGGCCTGTGGTCAACACCAGAGGCTGAAAAACATAGGGTTCAAAACAGAACCGACCCTCCATTAAAGTCAGGCTCCGTATTAGCAGGAGCGGTGATTCATCTAAGTGTTTTTATTCCCAACGAACCCCTCTGCTTAGGTATTTTCCTGACTGTATTCCCACATGGCCAAGATGTGTTTTTTACATAATCAGCAGTTTCCGTCGGTTTACAGTGATGAGAGATCGCAGCGATGATGTAAACAGAATTACGTAAGAGCAGCCGGCAGTGGTCCACGGCGCCATCCGCTGCGGCAGGTTGAGGCTATGAGCAGCAGAAGCACAGAGGGAAGGAACTTATCTGCATCACACCGTCGCAAAACACTCATCATTCCTCCGGGTTCCACGGGAAGCCTGTGCTGCGTTAGCCTGGTTAAAAATCACCCTGATCACACGGGCTCAACGGGTCTGTTTCCCCCAGCACAAACAGGCGGAAAAACACAGAAACACACCCAAAAACAAAGCATCTCTGCGTTTCCTGGGAAAATGAAGAGG
>BJFM01002505.1:14563-32664 GCA_016586285.1 Arothron firmamentum
CCCCCCCCCCCACCCTCCTTGTCCTTTACAGTCCGACCATGTTCCCCTGACATTTTCGGAAGAGACTTTAGCCAGCTTCACCCTCTTCTGACACTTTCCTCGCCCCCAAAGAGAACGATGGCATTCCGAGAAAACCCTGACAAGGAGGAAGCTGTTGTGGAACAGCAAGGAAAGACAGCCCTGCTTCAGGTCTTCCGGTCAGCCGAGGAGGGCTCCTCCGTAACAGCGCCGATATCGTGTTATTTCCGAAAACTTTGCCTTTTGTTGCTCCGGGACCGAGCCTTGAAGATGGCTCTTGGAGCTATTACGCCAATATTTTACTGCGTTCTGGCTCAGGGTTTTTTAATCTAAACTAATTTCACTTGCAAATGAACAGCTCAGCTCAGAACACACCATACATCACGCAATATGTTATGGAGGAGTGCAGCAGGGAAACTGGATGGAGGTCTGTGGCCACCAGTTAGCGCCGCTAAGCTAAGTTATTGTGAGTGTCAACTTTACTTCTACTCTCTCACCCTTACTCAGCTGGTTTTAGTTGGTTTTTGGCCCATGGGAAACGGGTACACCAGATACCTTCAGGGAAGCGACTGCAAGTCGATACTTCTGTGGTGCATTTTTGTGTTTTGATTCTTGATGATCATAAATACTAAACTAAACCAGTAGCGTGTTACCAACAAAATGGGTTCAGCAGGTTAATATTAGGATAATTCATTAGCGAAGTTGGGGATCGGCATGTCTGAGCCTAGCAAGGGTTGGATATGTGTGGATGTGTGTTAGCATGATTACCAAACCATTTACATGGATACAAGTTAAAAGAAAAAACAAATTGCACAAATGTAAATTTTGCTTACATCAAGCTCTTCTTAATGAGTTGATTTCTACAGGTGGTAATGACTTCCTTTTTAATAACAGTTATCATTGCATTCAAATAAGTAAAGATTAAAAAAGAAAAAAGCTACACTCCATAAAGCTTCCCCTAATTCCCCTTGTTTAATAAACCTTTCTTATACAAATCAATTCTTAGATCGTTTCCTGGGTAGGTTTTACAAAATGCAGCTTGATTTATTAGTGCTTTTGGAATGGTGCTGTAGTAAATCTAGCTGGCCTGTTTGCTTTTGCACTACAAATACTTCACCCTGGAGCCGCGCGAGAGCCAGCCAAGTCCGCTATGACTCCGCAAACGTTGCCTCATTTCTTTGTCGCCCTTCCAAATGTGATTGCTGTGTTGACAAATGGCGAAAAAAAAGGCAGTGGCAGATGCTTCTGAACGCCCCCTGGACTTTATTAGCACCTTTATGAACTATATTTAAGGCGTGTCCTGACCTAAAATGTGACTGTGAAGCTACGTCTCGGAGAAATTCAGGGAAATATTTCATCGTTACGACATGTCAGCCACGATCAAGCGCCTGATCCCAGATCTGCCCGTCGTTTCCAGCACAGATGGAACTCTTCCTGAGGCGGAGCTGCCACCAGGGCTTTGGGGCCGATCACTTCCTCTTTTATGGGAGCTGCCAAACAGCCCCACGGAGGCTTTTCCATGGAATACCAGAGGCATCCCTCAACTGCCAGGAAAATGTTAGCACGTTTACTGCTAACATTATGCGGCATTTGCATTCAGAGTAGTGTTTTTGCTTTTTTCTTCCTCCCCTCCTGTTGTTTACCACAGCAAATCTGGGAGGCTGCGGGCAATCAGGAAAATTATTTTCTTCTTACTATAAAACGAGGCTGCGCTGCCTTGTCTTACCTTTCCATTCCTCCGTCCTTACCTTCCCCTCCCTCCTTCGTCCAGACACCCTCTCGTCGTTTTCGGATTTCTCTCGACCCAATCCAATCAGTCTCATTTAAGATTTAAATTGAATCTCAGTGGGAGCCTTTTGTGAGAAGAATAGGGAAATGAGCAGGGGCAATTCTGACCCCCATTTTTTTTTAACCTGACATATTAAGAGAAGGGAGAAGAGTGCGTGTTTACGTTTTTCATGTTGTGTGTTAGTGTGTGTGTGTGTGTGTGTGTGTGTGTGTGTGTGTGTGTGTGTGTGTTGGAGAGGAGGTAGGTGGTTGACATGTTCACATGCGTGTGTGAGCGGTGAGCCTCCAGCGCGGCGCCATGACAGCCGGGCTAATGAAAAGCCGACTTCTGATTGACCGGCTGACAAAGCAGCCCGCCGCATAATTATGTCCTGAATAATAGATGTTCCTACTTACACCTCTAAGTCGTTACTAGCCTAGCGCGGTCGGTTCCTCCATCAGGCCCGCAAAGCTCTTGGAGATTAGCGTCGTCATGTAGACTTTACATTCCCAGACATACTGCAGCACACATATGACCAGTGGAACCAGCACACGCTGCTTGACATATTCCTGTGACACTTTCTGAGCTCAGATTTATTACATCACTGGCGGCCGATTCCCGAACTGATCCCGCTACGCTGTGCGTTATACTGTATGTCGCCTTTAATTAGGTCCCCCCCGCCCCCTGAAGGCTACAGAGTGAACTGATTAGGAAAGCCGCATGTTTACACCTCCAGCGGGTATGAAAGAACAACGGAGTTCACGACCGTCTGCATTTTTCACTGCGTTTGCTCACAAATACGTTGTGTTTGTTCAAAACGTTCTCAATCCAGAGTTAGTCGCGGAACGCTAGTCGCAGCCTCAGGCTCCTTGCCGCCGACTCTGCGGGAACCCGCCTGCTTCTCTTCCCGACAAAGGTGGTTTTTACAGAAAATGTCAGCGACACGTCTATAAAAATCTGCTATTATGCGTCGCAGCCGCAGCTAAAAGCACAGGCTGTGTGAGCGCAGGGTTCTGTTGTGGTGTGCTGTCACTGCTAAGAGCTTGCACGCAGGGAAAAAAAAGTAGGATTGCCTGAATTGCCAGTCCCCGTTAGCAACACCTTTTTCGTCAGATCATTAATCGCATCTCTGCATAAAAATTAATTGGATGTGTTCAGTCTCATCTTTGCTGCTGGTTCGTTGTTCTCTCTCTCTCTGTGGCCATCTGGCATTTCACTTGCATACCCTGCATGTATTCACAGGGAAATGTAAAAAATATTCCATTTTCTGCTCTAATAAAGTAAAGACGCTGCTCCCAGAGGGCTGACGAATTAGTGTATGCATTTGTCATCGCTGCTTCCTTTTAGTCCTGTGTGCTTTATGTGGTCCCTGTGAATTATCTGTAGTGTTTCTCAGCTGATTAAACGCCATAGGAAGAGGTTATCACACTAAGCAGGCTTTTAATTCTTATACAGTTGTGCTCGAAAGGTCGTGCGTGTCTCTTTAAGGTCTAAATGAGCGGGACCCAAACACATCAGTCATAAAAAATTAGCATTCCATTTAGCACGCAGCGCTGCGCAATAATCCACAAGCTTATGTCTCAGTTTCAAATGACTGGCTTTCTGAAGTAAATGCGAGGCCTCCCTTGCGCAGAAGTGCTTCTTCAGCGCCGATGACGAGGCGAAAGCAGCTGGACGTTTCACCGGCTCCTCATTCAAACTAGCGGTTGGGTGATTTGACACAGATTCCTCGAAAATGTTTACGAAAAGTGGCAATTTTGACCCTGAGCCCAAGCCCAGATGTTGGCTTTAGGCCCTGAAACAACTGTGCTGTGGAGCTGAACTGGGCCCAGTCAGGGAACCAGAAGAACTTTTCTCCAGCAAGTGAACTAAACAATAACATGAAAGAGATCTTAGATCCTTTTTTTCTTCAGTGTAGTCATGGAAATCTGAGAGCTGGAGGAATTACAGGAGCTTAGAACTGCTTTAAGACACGACGGATAGGATCTCAAAACATGGCTGTATAGCTTTAATGAGCTTCTCAACATAAAATAGAGCCACAGACTCCGCTACTTGATCTTCAACGTGTGAGCTACCAAACAGCCTCTAAACACAAGCCGCGGGCCTTTCATCCCTCACAGCAGCCGGCAGACAAGAATTTTCTGGGTTTATTTTCTTATGCAAGTCAGGAAATACTTGCACAAATGTCAAAGGCAAAAAAAAAAAAAAAAAAAAGGCCTCAGAAGTCATTGTTATTTGCTGATGAGATACTTCAAAATATAACCGGGAGCAACGGAGGCGTTTGAAAACCTCAAGGTGAGAAATAAGAGGCGTTGAGGATGACGGGAATCAGCGTTTTGCTCTCTTTCTTTTTTATGCTGTCCATTTCTGTAACTGCCTATTTATAACCATGGAGATGATGGAGGCGCTCTGATGGTGGTGTTTCTGAGTCGATAAAACCAACAAATCAACATTAAGCTGCTGTTTTTATCCTGTGTTATGTGGGACAGGTTATTACGTGGGGGGGGGGGTGTTTAGGTGGAGTCAGAGATGGGCCGTAAAAAAAACAGAATTCACCCCGTGTAACCAAAGAGCCGTGTTGGCAACAAAATGGAACCAGAGCTCTGATCTGTGGCAGCTCTACCATTAGGGACTGAGAAATTCCGAACAAACACATCAATCAAGCCGTCTGCTCCACGTACCTCGAGTTCGGCGCAGTGTTTGTTTCGTCCATCAAACAACGGAATCTCACAACAGCCCCCGAAGACCCTTATAGTAGACAGTTGCTCGTGATGATTGGATCTGAATCCGGGCACGTTGTAATCAGCCCGTCACTGTCTGCTCTGCACATTACAGGGAGAAGGTAAAAAAATAAAGCTGTGAGCATCACAGCAGAGGCAGGGAAGCTGCTGAGGAGCTCAAGGACACTCAGTGGTGATTAAAAAACAAAAACAAAACAAAACCTGACAGATAGAAATATCACCAGGCCACGTCCTCCACACTCGTAAACTGGACCGAATGGAGCCGGTGACAGCAGCTCCGTCTGCACATGCTCCTCTGTAAACATTAGAGCCGTCTGGCACTCAATTATGTTTGCTAATTCTTCTGCAAATGATGTCATTCGCATCAAGTTAGGACCTCGTATTCACCTGTCTTTCCAGTCAGAGTCAAGTGCTCCTCCAGCCTCTGGCACACTCCTTGAACCCCGAGTCTTCCGCTTGTTCCCTCGTGCGTCTAATGAGGTTCCAGTTTGAACTCCAGGCTGGATCCACATTTCTAACCAAGCTCACGGTCGAGACACCGACCACGGACACCCCCGCTAACAGGATTCATTTCCCCAGCTCATGAGGAACTCACTCCTTCGCAGGAGTCTTCCACAGCCACATCTGGTCAGGGTCTCGGCCTGGGCATGAGAAACCCACGATCCAATCTTAGAAACTGTTTTACAGCCTCGGAATTTGAGAAAATAGTTTTGGTTTCATTTTTTGGCCTCAGCTTAAGTGATTGAGTCGTTCACAGAAACTCGATGTACTCAATGACAAGAACGTCTGTCAGTAGGTTTTTTTTGTTTGTTTTTTCCCCACCTACACCTTATTTATGGATTGCTTTCCTGCATATTTCCGGGCTACATTGGAGCGTTCGGCAGCACAGAGCCAGCAGTGCAGTTGTCTACCTCAGCCTCAGTTCCTTGTAATTAAGTAGCCAAAGTCTACTGGGACAAAGTGGAACATTGGGAGCTGAACAATGACGACAAGATCATTTAGCTTTGAGCGCTGACCTTTACCGGCGTTCACCAACAACAGTTGACTCTTCTAACACACACCCCTGGCACTCTTTCAAGCTCCCGGCCCGGCTGCCCACTAACGCTCCACTGACCTGTAAAAAGCCATAAAATCCCATCAGAAACAACCGGGCTAATCAAAGACTGGACCCTCTTCGCTCAAACCGAATCTTCAGCCAGGAAGTGATAGCAGATGCTGCCAAGCTCCTCACGCCGAAAAGCCTTTCTGGGCTTCTCATCCAAAGGAGCATGAAGAAAGGTCGCTCCTCACTGGAGACTGGAGTTCTCTTCCAGGTTCACCTCGCTGTGTCAGCTGACTCTCTGCCAAACGTCAGGGGGATGCGGCACCAAGGGGCTTGTTTACCCACCTATGGTTGATCACTCATTGGAAACTGCACACCACATGTGAGCCTCAGTGCGAGTTTCTTCCTCCTCCTCTTTGTTTACGCTGTCTGCCTCAGCATGAACATGCATCAGTCTGACAACGTCCGTCTCTTAGAAACACTGCTGGACAAACAGGAAGAGAGAGACGCTAAAGCCACATTCACGCCTGCCTCTCTTTGTTTTTCATTCCTCCAGTATCCTTCAGCAGCAAAGCATGTTTCCTTCAGGTACTGATGGACTTGAAGGAAAAGATTAACAAACTGCAAGCCAGTTTCTTCTCAGTGACTCATCCAGATGATTGACATTTTAAAGAGTTTAGCAAAGGATTATTGAGGAGCCATTAGGCAACTTATCGAATTGAAAGGGGGGGGGGGGGGGGGCAGAAGAAGAGGAAGAGGAGAAGGAGATGGTGTTATAGTTGAATGGAAATAGACTGCAAGGTGCAGAGGGAATCTAAACGCAGCACAAATGCAGTGTGAGACTTTCCGAAGGCCAAGAAAGGCAATCAGTCAGTTCCTGGAACTGAAAACCCGCATCAGGAGGAGACATCCTGAGCTCTGAACACAACCACCAAAGGCTTTTCTGCTAAATGTAAGAAAAACTCTGGCTCATCTAAAATCATATTAGTTTGTCAAAGGTTTCAAACGTCTTTCAGTTGCGGTAGTCTGGAAATGTGACAGTCATTTCGAAATAATGATTGTGACGGTTTTGCAAAGACAATAGCTAAAGTCCTCACTTTACTCTCAAATTGATCTTCTCAAATCCATTGTGTCTGTATAAAGAGGCATAAAAAGCACCATTAGCAATCATCACAGAGACTCCAAAGGAAGAAATATGCGTTCAAATTCCAAAAGTTGGCTGAAAACATCCTATAAAAATTTGCTTTGTGACACTTGTTTATTCCTCTCTTCTTCTTCAGGACAGTTATTTTCACGATAAACAGCATAAGGTCAGAGAACCTCTGACCTTATGCTGTTTATCATGAGGTCAGAGGTTCTCTTCCTTCCCTAAAGTCTGACTGTGGTGGGACTGTGTTGGTTGTTGATCAGGTGCACACACACGCACACGCACACGCACACACACGCACACGCACACACGCACACACACGCACACACACACACACACACACACACACACACACACACACACACACACACACACACACACACACACACACACACACACACACACACACACACACAGAGCAGAGGAATTCAGCACCTGCAGGCTGTTTCCAAGTGCACGTTTATAATTTTAACTCACTGCTAGTAGCAGTGAGCTTAATGGTCACCATGGTTACACTAATTTGCTGCATTCCATCCGCGATCCAACTGGCGTTTCCAACCTACAAGGTAGACGGTTCTTGCCTTGGCGACAGCCTGGTTTCTGCCTGGGAGGACGGAAAACCTGAGCAGATTCCGGCTCTGGCGGACTGGGTTTCAACACCCCTAACTTGAGTTCGTGCCAGGGTTCCTGAGTAGACCCTGGTAGACCATCCTGTGTTTCCTTTTTCCACAGTTCAGTCTGCTTCTGTGAGGTTACACTCCCTCAAAGTAAATTAAAATCAAATATGATGCTTAGATTGATTCCAGTAGAAAATCCATACGCTCCCTGCTCGGCAGCTCCCTAGTTTTCCTCTCAGAGGTAAAGTCGCCTTTTTTTTTCCTCCACTGTCTCTCAGCACAGAGGTTTTATTGGGACAGGATTGGAAAACTCGTCAATAGTTTTTTTTTTTTTAGTCCAACACTAAATAAATGAACAGATTTAACCGCAACTGTCAGCTCATCTCCAAATGTTTTTGCCAATAAATCCGTTCACCATTTTCATAATCTCGTTTGTGTCTCAAGGTGCAGCTGATGAGTGAAAAGGTTGATTGTGCCCACTGAACATGAAATCCTAGCAGCCTGTTTTCTACATGTCCTCGTAAGTTTAGGGAGTGTGGTCTCGTCCGGTTTTATATTTCAGAGAACAGAAACAGGGGAGGTCAAAAAGGTCATTCTCTGAACTCAGTTTTCAGTGTTCAGTTTTCGTGCAAGCAAGTTTTCAGTTTTTGTGCATGCAAAAGCTCAATGGTCCTAACTGTGTTTGCGTGTAATTCAGTGGATAAGGTCACGGAGTTGGTGGCTGAGCCGTGTCCAAAACCGAGGACACATGTGCCGCAAAACCTGAACCTTATTGGAGGAGAAAAGGTCAACAGGGAGCAGAGACTCCTC
The DNA here is from genome assembly GCA_016586285.1 of Arothron firmamentum. Taxonomy (NCBI): domain Eukaryota; kingdom Metazoa; phylum Chordata; class Actinopteri; order Tetraodontiformes; family Tetraodontidae; genus Arothron; species Arothron firmamentum. The sequence continues at coordinate 22,707 of BJFM01002505.1, forward strand.
ACTGGTTCAGTCAGGCGAGTGGATGTGAGGGGTTCGCGTGGAGGACTGCCCGGCACCGACAAAGGTCTCTCAGAGATGACTCTTGTCTATATTTACCTTCCGCTTGAACAAAAACACATTGTGGGATGGGAAGATGTGAAAGAAAAGAGCGGCAGTGGAAAGCAGAGTGTGTGAAAGGGAAAACACTGCAAGAGACCGACACAGAGTTTGGTCAGAGGAGAACATCCTTCTCCTCTTCCTCTCTTCCTCTTGAAGGCAGAGCTACTCTTTTTTCTACATTGGCCATCAAACATTTTCACACAGCATGATCGGAATCTGTGATCAGATGCATGCTCTGTGTGTGTGTGTGTGTGTGTGTGTGTGTGTGTGTGTGTTTACAAGTTGCACTCATGCTGATACCTTTAAGAGGTGGGTGTTTACACTGTGGAGACAGAGCAGCATCACAGCCAGACATTCTTCCATCAATTTTGTCATGAAAGTCAGAGAATGGAAGGATCAATGACCTGAGGGTTCTGGAATGAATCATTGGACCAATCAGGGGTCACGATCTGGGTAGTCATCCCAGCAGACCTTGGATGAATGTAACTATATTCCCCTGCTAGGTCCTGCTCAGATATAAGCTTTTCAAATGATTGGAATTTACACGGGAGTCAGTAAAAGTTGAAATCTCCATTGTTTCCATGCCAGGCCACTAGTTGGTGGTGTGTTTTGTGTAGTGCAACACATTCAAGGGAGTGAAAGGGATTTTTTTGTGCAAACACACAGTCGAAACCTAACAGGAGTTTACCATTTTCACCTGAAAACATCCACATCTGCAGAGGCCTCAGATGCAATCGACTGACCAACACAATATAGGATATTGTTTACCGTCACCAACTCGAATAGCGCAACGTGCGTGAGGACAAAGTCATAAAAGAAAACTGGCAGAATTTACAGCCGTTCATTTATTGCAACAAGCGTCTCCTTTTCTGCACAGCACCTCATAAAGACGTCAATATCCCAAAGACCTTTGGTGTCAGCAGACAGTTTCTAGCATAGCAACAACGCTCCGACAGAATATCATTATTGGCAATCACTTTTCACACTTGCAACATGCACATTCAGAATGCTGTTGCTCGGTGTTACTGCCCTTTGCTTGCCAGGGTCAGTTTGCTTTGTACAGAGATGAAGATGGAGAGCAAACACTTCTTTTGGAAATGCAGCAGTAATGAGTTGCAGACGGATGCTGACACATAGCTGTTGCAGAGACGAATCAAACACACTTCCTGCATATTCAAACACAGGAAGAAAATAGAGCTATTCTTGTATTGCTGTGAAGCCAAAGAGAAACCTGTGGACATTTTCCCTTGTCCAGTCAATCAGAAGAACTCACTGAGGGTGCACACAGTCACAAAGCCTATTCAGAGGACTTTAACTAGGTCAGGTTGCTCAGTGCTCAGCAATCTAATAACACATTAAAAAAAAAAATGCTTTGTACTCACCAGAGACTTGAGCTCTTGACACTCTGTCTTGTCTCCCTTATGACCTTCTCCATCTACAAGAATAAATTAAATTCTTGCACTTTCTTAATTCCCAAAGGTTACCCCATAATCAGAGGGAACAAGCAGCTGCACAACCCCTGCCGTCTCCCACAGGGTTTCAGAAGTGGGGGAGCAGAAGGAAGTGTCAAACATCCTCTTCTCCGTGACACCACCAATCCAAGGAGTTGGCTCCTCTTCTCCGCTTCTTTCTGCATCTCCACGTGGGACTTTTGATGTCGGTGAGAGACATGACCCAATGATTGGAGCATATGTCATCACTGGAGAAGCACTTCGGAAGAGGGGGGGGGAAAGGATTCCGCTGGATGGTTGAATCAACAGTGAAGCTTTCATGTGAGACGGATGCTTCCTTTTACAATTCGGAGTCGTTTGAGATGTGCCTTCTACCGCTTCTTTCTGTGGCAAAGATGAGAGCAGGGAGGAAAATGTGATCATTATCATAATTTAAATTAAAAAAACAGTTGGAGTGTGACCACTTGAACTGCTGTGGTCTTGAGTTTTAAGACAAATTTTGTGGAAATGTTATTAAAACTTTGGCTTTTGAAAATGGAGTCAGCACTTTGCAGAGGCTGGCAAAGCTATGCTATGTCACACATAGCTTTTTACGCTTTCAGACAGACCTTCATTTGAAACATAAGTACATTGTCTGTTTGCAATTTAAAAATGTCAAACTAATATAGAACAAGGGAAGAATAAAAATAAATCAGCAATGAAATCAATGGATTCCTTAAATCCTTCAAGACTTTATTTTAAAACAATCAAAGTGTTTGGTTGGTATAAGCAACAATTCTACCACAGATTGTGTGTTAAAATTATAAAGTTGTTAAACAAAATGCATTCCCCAGCCCTCTATGCTAACCCTAAACTCATAACCAACCGGTGTTCCTCGGTCCTCGGACCAGGGTTGTGGGTTATTGACTGAATGTCAAACACGGAGCTTTAAAATCCCGACCTGGGCCACCAAGTACGAGGAATTGAATGTGTTTACATTTCAAACAAGATTTAATGACAGCACACTGGGGCTACTTGTGAGTATGCCATAATTAATTTGCGGTATGTGGCTACTTTTGGACACTAATGAGTGAAGGAAGGCAGAGGCTTTGATTTTGGGTGAGAACTTAAACAAACTGGAAAACGCTATGTGCAGTAGACAGCCCTGGCACACGTCCCCAAATTTCCACCCAATATGAGGTGGAGTCCATCCTCTCACCTGAACCCTCCAGCAAAAACCAAGTACATCAACATATGTTAATAATTTATCTCAATCCAAACTATCGAGTAGCTGGGCTACGTAGCACGTCAAGCACAGTAAACTACAGTCTCTGCAGTGAGCGGAAAATGCCCGCAGTTATAAACTATACCGTCTCACTATTGAACCAGAGCAACTGTGGAAAGGAAAAAAAAAGAGATGCAGACAGCGCACCTGCCCCGTGATTCATCATGTCCTGACAGGAGTTATTGAATAATCAATTGTCCTTGCCAAATGTCAGCGCGGTGTGTCAAGTCCGATCAAGCCGACAAATCTGAGCGATATCAGTCTCGGATGCTAAAACGGAGCACCGCAGTTCGGCTTCTGACCCAACAAGAACACAATTAATAACCCTCAACATGGCAATCCAGGTTATTTTATTTCATACGCAAAGGTGGGTGTTTGCTAGCAGCTGATGGCTGCTGAGACACCAGGAACCGTGAGGTAGAGTTCGGTGAAGAACATTACTGATAGTATCAAATTTTATTTTGGCAGTGGACATTTCTCAAACCAAGTCTGCCAAACGGACAACTTTGAGAGTTTGCTCCAGTGACTCCACGCCTCGAGGCAACTTCTGATGGAAAAATTTGGCGCCGAAAATGTCGGAAAATGTTGCCAGATACAACAAAAAACTGATCTGAATGTGCACGTCTGATGCAACCAAGTGAATCATTTCACCACATTTCCCATTATAACCTCAACTTGTAAAAAGGTGAATTCAAAACCATAATTATGCTACATTTTTGACTCAACATACATTGAACTGTTAAAGCCACGTTCAACAGGAAGGTTTCCTAAGCAACTGCAGACAGTGGTTTTAATTTAACTGATGTTTAAATTGGTCAATTTTTCTCTCTTTCTCTGAACAGCAAAGCAGGAGCTATCCGGAACAAAGAACGTCAGATGTGGCTCTGCTTGTCTCACGTGCACATACACAAACACACAACCACAAACACCACTGTGATTGCTGTCCTGCTCTCCACCTAATTGGCAATTAAACGGTGCCTACAAAGCAATCAGGCGGCAGCTAAGACAGATGTGGTGCAGAGAGACGCGAGCCTGCTTATAATTTCCCCAGCAATAACTTTGAGCTCACTCGTAGGAAGGATGAATGGTAATGAGATGGACGAGTGTTGTTGCCAGGGATGTTGGAGCCTCTTTGCCTGGAATACAGCGGACCATTGTGATTGCACGGTAATCAGGACAATGCTGGTAAAAAGGTTTTTTATGACCAATCTTACCATATATAAGCGTTTTATAATGAATGGCTGAAATTCTTATTTATCCCGGTTGGTTGTTGGGTTAAGGAGCGGGTCTGATCGTTTTTTAAATCTGATGCTTTTCTGTGTTTGAGAGCTGTTTGATTTCTTTTCTTGATGCCAGTAGTTAAGTAGAAAGACTCCTGGCCTGACCTAACGGGCTGCCAATAACAAACTCAAACTGACTGATCGGAGCATTTTCCATGAATAGAAAATCCGAGATGTGACTAAGCTTACACAATCAACTGCCTGGACTGATTCTGCTGGAGCAACCGGAAAATATTTGTCATGAAGGATGATGGTTTTTACTTCCTTGGCGGCTGCCTTGACTCGTTCTCCATTTACCACTTCTGTCGTCCTTCAATAAATCATTGCTTTTGTTCACGTTTCCCTTGTATGGTACAAGAATATCAAACATAAGAAATTAAGCACCAGCCCTTTTTTGATCCATAAATATTAATAACTGCGAAGCTGTGGTGACTTTTCGGCAAAAAAACATTCATAAAGACAAAGTTCCTTGCGCAACAGTCGCTTTGGGACCAAACTCTTAACTAGTTTTCCTCTGGTACCAAGTTTCCGCTTCCTAAAATTCAATGAGCCCGTGTTTTGATCACAACAAACTCTGGCCAGTGGAACAAATGCAGAATAAAGCGGCGGCTAAGATGCTGCTACGGTCGCGTCGCTCCTTCAGTCACAAATCTCATTTCCTATTTTCCACTTCTGTGGCAACAAACCAATTTTGACACCAGGCGATATCCTTTTGGGCTCGGTGGGAACAAAGGGCGGATAACAGTGGAAAACACAACAGAGGACAGAGAAAGTGTTCAGAATTTGCGCATATTGATTCAAAAACTGGAGACATATTGGATCTGTGCATCACTTCTCGTACACCGCCCGTTTCGGAAGCAGCTAGCTGTGGATGCTAATGATGTCAAAGCAGTCTGGACTGGGAGTAATCAATCTCGGAGGGCAAAAACAATGACAAAGTACTCATATCCTCCACGGCAGAAACATGCGGGGAGGTGAAGGAGGTGGTGACAGTGGTGTGTGTGTGTGGGGGTGGGGGGGGGGTGGGGGCAATCAGCCATCCGTAGGCAGGAGAGCCACAAACCAACGAGTGTGTTGCTGATGAAAAATGATGGTGACGTGTTGATTGGGGAGGTTACTAGAGATCTGAGTGAAGGTTAGTCTGAACATGACCTCCCCACCCCAACAACAGTCAGCAGGGATGTTGGCCACACCCAGAAGGAAAAATGTAATCTGTTACTCCAGCCACAGCTGTGTTTCCATGTCTGCTGAGAGGCCGATTTTTTTGAGGCAGCTTTAGTCCAGAACTATGGAGTTGCTCTCCCCTCCTCAGATGTGAGGAGGGGAGAGCAAGGAAAAACTTCTTATGTTTGAAACGCAACCAGCTCCAAGTCGCCTTCCAGTGCCTCTGAAAGGGTCTGGAAACCCGCCTGAAGTTTCCCTGGGAGGTTTGGGCACGTCAGGCCTGAAGGAGGCCCAAAAGGAGGCCCAGGAGCCACCCCCCCACAGCCCCCACACGTTTTTCACAAGTTGACACATTTTAGTTACATTGTTCATGACGATGACGATTTATTCACTATAATAAACGTATTTAATAATCACGCTTTAGATAATGAGCAGCGTCTCGTGGTGCTATAATGTTTGTGGTTACATGACAGGTCTGTGTTGAATTATAGGTCTCATTATTCGTTAATTACAATCAAACATGCTGAATTGGAAATTAGCCCTCAATTACAGGGAACTCATCGCTTCCCGTCTCAATTAGCCTCCCACTGCTGACTTGTGTTGGGTGAACCAACACACCAATGTAGGTTTTCAGTCTTCCGCATCATGCTAGTACTCAGCACAGAGACGGGAGGCCCAAGACTCATTTTGACGAACGTATCGAGCAGACAGGGGGTGAAAAAGCCGCTCCGGTGATCCAGGACCAGGCTGCAGTCGACGTCAAGAGGTTTTCTGCCTGCTTTCAAAGAAACGTGCAGGATTAGATGCAGTGAGAGCAGCAGCAGGGTTATTAACCGGCATCGTCTCATGGAGTTTCTGCGGCTCTCTGAGCAGATTCGGCCTGTTGATTCTGGCGCCGCACCGTACAGACGCGCCTTCATTAGAACCCTGACATGCAGGATACGTTTCATATGCATGTATTCACGTCTCCACAAACAACATGTCAGCCTTCGCCGGTTCCGTCACGAACAAAGAGGAAATTGCGGTTGTGCTCCGATGAAAAGGTCAGAATTGGGTAGAGATTCAAAAATACATTAGCAATGAATTCCAATCAGGTGCCTGACAGTTCTGGTGTCCAGGTTCTGGCTCCAGACATCCTCACAGGTGCAGTGAAGTTTATGGAAGAAACGAATGAAAACACCGATGGTAAAAACAGTCAAAAGCGTGTCAGAGGCTTGTTGTCCGTGCCAGATCAGCCAATGAGGAAGCTGGGTGAGACCCAGGCTTTATGTGGCATGGTCCACGAGTTGGCGATGGTGCGGGTTTCACCGTCAATCCGCATTACATTTGGCGAGTATTGCTTCCCAATTGCGCTGTTAGTGCGTTCAGCAGCTTAACAATAAAAAAAGGGCGGATCTGCTCATTCTCTGCACATTAGGGACCGACAGCAGCGCTAAATATCATCCTAAAGTCTTCAGTGTCCATTTAAAGAGCTTTTTAGCATCAAGTGGACACGTTAGAGATAAAACCATGGGTGAATGTAGAGATGTAAAGAACACAAATCCTCCCTCTTTTGCTTTAATCCTCGATGGATTTTGTAGAATTTTCTATTATAACGGCCCGTCTGTCTTCTATGAAATGAAAGGCATGAGGTTTAATTAATTTGCGGCGCAGACCGGTCCTTTATTCGTTGGCTGGGCACACAGACTGGACTGTGAAGCACAAAGCTCAAGTCGGCGTCGGAGGTTGACATTCACGCCTTGCTGTAACCCCCGGTGTTTGTCACCCCCGACCTGGCGCTTCATTAGACATGACTGCACGTCCCTGCAGGCAGCAGTACTATATGGAAATAAGGAACATTATGCAACTCCTGCTTCTGCTCTCTGGAGATGCCTGATTTAAGCCTCCAATAAATGCAGAGTCATTTGCAAGGAGTTACCCCCACGCGCACACACACACACACACACACACACACTCACACACACGCGCACACACACGCACACCCACGCACACACACGCACACCCACTCTCACTCTCTTTCTGTCTCTCATACATACAAACACAAACAAAAAGAAATCCAGATAGTTTCCTTATATTCTTATTTTCCTTATTCTTCTGTGATATTCAAGCTGAAAATCAGATTAGAGGAGAGAGTCATTAATAGTTTCCTTTTTTCTTCCTGTTCCACCTTTTGCAAGATTTGCTTTTATCTAAAGGGCAATTTAATCGAGTCGAGGAGCTACTTTTATGCCCTGGTGCCAGTGCTCCTCCTCTTTGTGTCTCTCCTCATTTTACTTCCAGTATTACTGCCATTACACGGAGATGCTTTGTTCCGTTAGAGCCGAGGAACAAAAAAAAAAAAAAAAAAAAGATTTGAATTTAGGAGTCTGCAGCCTGAGTCTGCAGCCTGACAGACACGTCCGGACGTGACTTTAAATTAATAAAACAAAGGTGGTTTGTGGAGATAGAGCACTTTAAAGGAGGTGACGGCTGTTTGGAGTGTGTGTGCATGTGTGTGCGTGTCTGTGTGTGTATGTGTGTGTGAGGGAAATGTCTGTTTGAGTGCTTCACCTTCAGAGTTTAAATCCTCTAAATCCTTCTCTGTTGGACTGTGGCCTGTCTGGCTACACTGTGGGATGAAGATGATTCCGCACAGCAGCTGCCGACTGTGGTTTGTGGAAAAGCTCCAAGAAACACACACACACACACACAAACACACAAACACACACACACACACACACACACACACACACACACACACACACACACACACACACACACACACACACACACACACACACACACACACACACACACACAGAACTATGCTGCAGTTTTTATGCCACGAGTAAAAAACAAGCATTCTTCCTCAAATCGCTTTGCAGGAATAGAAAATGGTGTTGCTGGATGATGATGACTTCCTGCAATGACCTCTGAACTTTCCACGCTCCCTCATTAGGAGGCGCCATCATTCCTGGCACACGCGCCAACCGGCGATCAGACGTCACAGACCTGTAACCTCGTTCCTCCCTGGGGAGGAGATGGGGCAGCAATCAGCCCCCTGCCTGCCTATCATACCCAACAGGACAACACACACACACACACACACACACACACACACACACACACACACACACACACACACACACGCGCGCGCGCACACACATACGCGCACACACACACACAGACACACACACACGCCTGCACGCACAGGCACGCTGTGACAACAGGTGCTTCTGTGTGTGTGTGTGTGTGTGTGTGTGTGTGTGTGTGTGTGTGTGTGTGTGTGTGTGTGTGTGTGCGGCAGCTGCAGCCTCACAATTGCAACCTTTTCTCTGCCAAACAGCCGCATGTTGGATAATGATGTGAACAGAGGAACGTTCACTCAGCTGATGATGCTTTCACACTTAAACACTTAAAAAGAAAGGATCATATTCCATGACTCCGCACAGCATTCTAGGCTAAAGAAGATTCTTCCTTTTCTTCAATAATATCGCCACAAGTGTGGAGAAAGCACAAGAGTGGAGGAGCAGCTGCAGAGGAAGAACAAGGATGACTTCGTCCAGGTGAGAGAAACAGCCTGAGCCAGCAGTCAGAAAACATCTGCGCACGTTGGCGACCAGGCCTGGAGCCCAACGCAGAGCTGCTGTGTCTCACCGACCGGTGAGATGTGCTGTAGTATTAGTTCAAAGATAGTTTGACTCCAGTTAGCGCACCATTGCTAGCCAACGACTCGCAAATCACATGGGTCCCTGCTTGGCAATGAGGTCGAAGCTGGCTCCTCGCTGCACGCCCGGGCTCATTCTTGATTTATCAAATCGTCCCAAGGTGAATAAAATTTCTGTTTCCTTGGGTTTTTTTTGTGCCCCTCTGCTTTTACTTACATCAAGCAGAAAATGAGTGAGGAGCTAGCCGTTTCAACGCTTGCTATTGATCCTTTAATTGTGCCACTTAGGTGCAAACATGAATCAATGTTAGAGTGTCGTAGCAAACAAGGCAAGACCAGGCGGTAAATTAATTACCCAAGCTGGGCCACCCGAATGGAATCAACAGAAGAGAGAAGGGGTTTAGAAGCTGGAGCGAAAGAGCCCTTCTAAGCCTCTGTTTTGGATAGCAGGTCTCCCACAATGCTGCTTGATTACTAATATGTCTGTTATTAGCGTCCTGCAAGGGAATTTTTGGTAAATATGAGGTTTATCATGCCGTATGTCTGTGGAGCATCAGTATTCTGGTAGAACAGCCAGGTGACACACAAGCAGGCAGTTTTATTAGGATATTGGCTCCAAAAAAGAAGCAGTAAATGTCAGTTTATATATAGCATCCAGTAATAAATGAATCCATCTTTTCTTGGCAGGGGAGAGCATCCGCGGCTGCTAAGCAGGTCACAGCGTCGGGTCGGACCAAGCAGCAGATGAGGTATCTTTTCATGTTTATAAAACAGCTTCGTGTGGCGGTGACGTTATTGATTTTATTAAAATAGCAAAATATTTCACTCAGAGCCGAACAATCGGGCTGCAGCAAGATATGGCGCGTATGCCTTTAGCTTAGCAACAAAGGTCACGTTTGTTTAAGACATGTCAAAGCCTTGTTTCATTTTTCCAGTGTCTTCCGGGAAATCAAATCAGGACATTTGAGTATCCACTAAAGTCAAAAGCGTGTAAAATTTCAACACCTAGTCTTCTTTTTTCTTTTTTTTCCTGACAGGATGGCGGGGGGGGGGG
>BJFM01002505.1:61264-77153 GCA_016586285.1 Arothron firmamentum
AAGCCCCCCCCCCCCCCCACTGGGGCTGCTACAGTACTTCTTTGACTCAGTTCAAGAGCTCTGCTCTTCTTTTTTATTCGGGTTGCTTCTGTGCCTCATTTCCATAATTGTATTGATCATAAGGCGTCCTCCGGCTCCATCCGTTTGGCTTTACCCTGCCAGGCTTTAATATGAATTTTAGCCCTGTGACAGCCATTCTAAACACTCTTAACACTTTGGTGTGAGCATGAGTAAAGAGTTAGGCTTGACAGAGCACTAATGGAATTCTCCCATGAGTCTTTAGACAACTTTCATATGTCTTAATGGGAAAAAGCAGAATGGCTGCTTAGTGTGTGTGTGTGTGTGTGTGTGTGTGTGTGTGTGTGTGTGTGTGTCCTAGAGTTGTATATACACTTGTTTTATGCAACGGATCTAATGCCGCCTTAGCAGCTAAGCCTCTTAGCTTCTTCCAGCAGGGTCCTTGTTCTGTCTGAGGTCACCGCTGTCAGCGGGACAATTCGCCGCAATTGTCATTCTTTCCCCTCGTCTGAAATCATCGAGCTAGCCTTTGACCCTGCCGCACACGTGCTGGCTTTATTCATAATTCAGCGAGTCAGTGGACGTTATTGATCACTCTGGTGTTAATTGAACGAGGCCTTTTTTTTCCCACCAATTCCTCCATTGATCTGAAACGCCATCAGTCGGAGCCTTAATTAAGCAGCTAATAGAGGGAAATGCCATCGATCATCCGGCGTCAGAGTTCCATGTGTGTTGTGCACATGTGGCCCATTCATTACAGCGATGATTCTCACAATATTTTTAAAACTCCAACCCGGAGTCGCTGATCGAGAGCGCAAACTTTTTAGCAGGCTGGCTGATTGATGATGCCGCTTGATTAAGCAGTAAGTATATAATGATTTTAGTGGGATTAGATTCAAGAGGTAAGTGATCCAGATACGCAAACAGTGTTCCAGTTGAATTAACCCATTTGTCAACAGATCGCATTGTAGTGTGGTTTTTTTTGTTTTGTTTTGTTTTTCCTCGAAAATACTCTGCCTAAAACACATGCGAGTCCATCCTGGCTTTATTTAAATGTCGAAAATTTGATACACATAATTTCTATTGTGAAGCTAAAGAATGTATGAAACCGGTCGACACCTCACTAAAAAATGATGACAGGACATAGGCTTTAGCTGACTGTGTGTATGACAAATTGTTTATGACAATGATCAACAGCTTGTGTGTTAATGGCTTCCTGCATTCCAGGCAGTTACATTAAATTTAAAAAACGACTTGCTCTTTTACCTTTTCATTATCCATGCTAGCTAGCAGCTGCAATGGAAATGATGGACTTTTATTGCAAACTCAGCGACGCTAAAGAGGTACGCAGAAAATGAATGTTCAAGACAACACCCGGACAACAAAAAAGTTGCTGCTCTGGAGACGTGACATCAGCAGAGCACCGTGCACAGTTGCTGCATCAGAAAGGCGGCTTTCAAAAATAATTAATGCATTAATTATGGCATATTTCAACAGCCATGGAGCTTCAATAAAAGGTTTGACACAACTGACTAAAAATATCACTCCAGGACGTACAGACACCGCTGTGAAAATAAGAGAAGTACTGCAGCAAAACTGAGAAAAAATGGGCAGAAAAGGCTTCATCTGACTCTGATATTGACTTGGTCTGATAAGGGCAGAAGCTCACTTTCACAGTGTCATTAAAATATCATGTCAAGGTAACGTGAACCGCTGGGAAAAGGTCAAAGGGTCTGCTTTGTGCTGCACTTGCGTAGAAAAACAACCAATATTACCGGGTCAGTGAAACAGCTGGAATGGATTGGCAAAGGAGGTAAATGTCACATATGTTAATCAGTGGCTTCCAGATCAAACTGGATGGAAAACTGCCTGGAATTAAGCAGTCCAGACTTGCAAAACCAGGAAAATGATGAAATTCTTTCACGGAGCACCTCAGGACAGTATGTTCTCTCTCTTCTAAAACTCTTGAAAGTAAGCGAGGCCTTGAGTCCAGGTTGGAGGAATTAGTAAGTTGTAGTAAAAAAAGTTGTTGGCTGCTCACGAGTGTCTCAAAATAAAGTAAAGTGTTCAACAAGACTGTTCAGTGAGTCTTGCCAGATTAGTTGGGAATCTGTTCGACCTCCCAAATATCTGCCTAAGATCTGTCTGAGGGCCGTTTTCCTCCAGACAGTGACAGTTATCTCCTCCACTAAGACTCACGCTTTGATGCTACCTATGTTAGCTAACAAAGCTAACAAGATACAAGAAAAAGAGAGAGTTCTTTCAGCTAACTTTATGGCTCTTTGCATGAAAGCAAAATGCACAATTGTATTTGGCATTTCAAATACAGAAGCAGTGGACACACAATCTCTTTAGTCAACGATCCTCCAGCCTTTGTTTTTTAATCTGCTTTGTTAATTACAACCCTAACCCTTGGATCTCCCCCTCTTGTTTCTCATAACTCAGATCAATCAATGTTTCAGCTTTACAAGATTTGGCCTTTGACTGGTGTTTGTGATCTACAATATGCTGCTCTCGTGTTTTCTTTATCCTGTCTTTCCCACCAGCTCTCAGAGGTTTATTAGGAGTTGACCGCCGGCGCGTTGGCGGCGGCATGCTGGCAGCCAACTGCTGCTCCGACAATATCACCTAAATGTAACGTGAAATGAGCATGTGGCGTGTTTTATTGGCACGCCGCACTTCATCAGCCGTTCTCATCATACTACACATTTAAACGGGCTCTCTGCCAAACAAACTGATTTATGGAGAAACAAATTGAATTTCCCTGAGTGCTGTCCCACAACGACACATAAAATCTTCCTTTGTGACTGCCCCCCCACACCCCCGCCCCCACCTGAAATCTGATCAGACGAGCCGAACACGAGGGAACCCAGAAGGGCATTTCATTACATGAGGCATCTTTGGAGACCTGATTTCAAGAGGCGGGTCCAATTAGGTGCATGCTTTAGAGTGTGTGTTGTTATATTTTCTACTTTAAAAGCCTTTTTATTTCTAATACCTGGAAAGCTAAATGGAAGGCTTGCAGCTTTGAGTCGAAGGTTTGTTTATTAGGTCTTCTCTTATTTTCCTTTATCTCACCTGTTTAAACGCCACCTGCCCTGTTCCAGTTATCCTCTACAAACATATTTATCAATGTCTTAATTTGTTTTGCTCCTTTTTCAAACGTGCTCTTATGTGTCAGATCATCTTGTCTTGTAAATGGATGAAACTTGTGACTAACCAGTCAGTAGAAAACCTTAATCTCTCCTGCATTTTGTCTGTCCTACAATGGTTGGCTATAGATTGTATGAATCTTAAAATTGAGCACTCTTTAAATTTTTTTCAAAACTGGTTGTTTTCATGCAGAACATGCTATTTTTGATCTACATTTATATGTGCCACACATGGTGTTGTGTATCTTATGCACGTGTAGACATGCTGTGCTAATTAGCCGCGATAACAAGCAATGCCACAATGTTAAGATACGAGCAGTTCTCCAATTATTGTCTGGAAATCTGATGGTTTGTGCAGATCTCAAACCCTTCAGGAGGAGAAACAATGGCGTCCCTGTAACACACTAAACCAGTCCTCAGTGATCTGTTGCTGGTTATTCTTGCTAGTATCAGCCATTGATTTTAGTTGGTAATTATTATTTTGTTTCTTGCCAGTTTTGGTGACTTGTGCATAAATGAATGTCAGAGGAAAGCAAGAGTCACACCGTAGCGATGTGAAAGCAACACTATCGATCACAGTGGAAAATGGCCCCTTCTGTCCATAACATGCCTTTTGAGATATCGGTAATATCCTGGGGACATTGTCTACTTCCATTTCATCAGCAGGACAGGGATTTGGTTTCTATTTTCAATCATTTTTGCATTTATGTTATATTTTATCTTTTGAGCTATTAAATGATAGTTCCCAAGTGTGTCACTCTGGTTTTCTGTAGTTTATTCATACTTATAAGGGGCTAATTTAACTGTGTTGAAGATGCACTCATCGTCAGCAACAACATGACAGTCGTGAAAGCGTATTTGCTTCTAATGGAGAAAATGGAGGGATCTATGGATGGATCAAGGATCACTAGCTGATCGCCAGCGCATCAGGGTCATTTGTGAATGAGGAAGAAAAGATAAATGAAAAGATAAATATAAAATTCAAGTCAGAAAATCTGATTTTCAGTTTCACATAAATAAGTAAACCACACAATGATGCACGATGGGTAAAGTTCAACTTTACCTACAACTTACGGGGATTTAAGGTCCAAATCAAGAGCTTATTTCATGCTGAAGCATCAATATTCTCTCAAGGTCTTTCAATGGCATCGTCAATCTGACCTTGCTTCCTCTTTCCTGCGTCCGCCCTCCCATCAGGAATCCTTTTTACATAGAGTTCATTTTTCATTGAAAAAAAAAGAATTAAAAAAAAGCTCTTCTCACATCAGGCTGTGACAGAATGAATGTCAAAATCCAATTGCAGTGCAGGCAAAATAACTGCCGATTTGATTTGGGGAGATGAACTGGCGTTACGCACACCCCCACTTGGCTGACAGCGTGAGGCACTCCCGCTCAATCATCTAATTGTTGTTTCTGACACTGTTTGTCTCTGCAGCGGCTGAGGCTTCTGACGAGCTGACGGCCACTCCTCTGCCGTCTGTTTAAATCCATCTTTTGAATTCCGTCATTAGTATCGCTGACACGTGCTCGCGCGCTCGTGAGGTGCACATGGGCGTACAGCCCTCTCCCGTTCATGTCTATCACGGGTAAACACTTGTCAAGTTAATCTTTAGATGTATTCATGCATGAGCTGTGCACACATCATGTACTCTTCCATGTAAACAGCCTCTGGAATTGCTAATGTTCGACTATTTATCCCTCTGCTTGATGGTCTTAGTCTGCAAAGAAGCATAATTACATGAATTATCCTTGTCAGATGCACTCAACAAAAACAAGATCGTGTAGAAATGTGTTTTTTGAAGGAAGAATTTGCTGGTGATCTGGATAATTTTGAACTTAATCATAAATTCTGAGCACTCTGAAGCCTTGGTGAGTGGTTGTCTGAAGTTCTTAACGCCAGTGAATGAATCCTACTCTTCCTTCTCATGATACCTTGGCTAGCTTCGTTCACTTCATATGCTTACTGCCTGCCCTCCCTGCCTTATCTTCACCAGCCCATTTCACCCGATACTGTCAAAGCTCGCCCTGATCATGTGATAAGATCTCGGGCTTTTGTGGTCAAAGAGATCGTCCTCTCTTCACCTCCACATGGAGCCAATCGAAGCGCATTGACATCAGCAGAAAAGGATCCAAAATGGCTTTTAAATGGCTCATGTGTCAGGTATTGAAACAATGACGCTGCAAGTCCAGGATGGAATCCAACAACGATTCACCAGGTGGGACGAGGTTGGCTTACAGCTGATAAAAGCTGGTTGAATATCCCAATAAAAAACCATAATAGCAATTAGATCGCCTCTGGTGCTTGATAAAGCATAATTCCTAATGCTTTTAACCATTAGCTTAACTTTTATTATTAATTAACATGCAGTGGCCTTGATTATTCATGGGAAAATTATGCAACTGGCGAACCATCATGTTGTCTGAAGCCCCAGGCATCATCTGACCAAATGGCACATGTCGCATAATTGTGTCGTTATTTTTCAGGCACAAAGGACTTAATTTAATGGAAATGTGGGGCTGCGACCACATGTAGTGCCTTTAAACATCATTCCTTGTTTAAACTAACAATTATTGTAAATGTCCATCACTTTTGAGAACCTGTTTTTATCCAGCGGTCTCAATTTTTACTAGTATCTTTTTGTACAAAGTGTTGAAGGACAATCATTTGTGCGCAGTGATTTTCCTGTATGTTGTTCCACCTTAGTCAAGAATTATAAGGGACTAGACTAGCTAGCCCTCGGGAAGGTTCTCCACTGTCTACTTTTCGATGCTACTCCAAGCCCCTGCAGTAGGTCTGACTGAACTTGCAAGGAATAGAAAATAACATTATTGCTACTAATAACAGCAGTATTAGAGTTGTTTTTACCATTGTTATCAACAGTGGCGGGAGCTATTAGGGGCAGTTTGGGTTTGGGCATTATTGACGGTGCTTGAGTGACAGACACACCAACAACATGCAAGCACCGTGTAACCAACGCTAGCTGTTAGCTGTCTCGTTTTAGTTTCATACTGGCATAAATACTCAGTACTTTATGTTTTTGCACTTTAAAAATGAAAACTTATTTACTTTATTGTTTATTTTATTTGGCTATTCAGTTTAAAAATGGTGTAGTATCGATTGCGTGAACCCAATACTGTGTATCATACCGTGACCCGAGTGTACCCCTTGGTGTATCTATTTTTTTTTTGTATTTTATTGTACTTCACTACAAAGGTGTCAAGATCAACTTTAAATCGTGTAGCACTGATGAAAACAGAAGGAATTGAAGAAAAAGATACACACACACACACACACACACACACACACACACACACACACACACACACACACACACACACACACACACACACACACACACACACGCACACACACACACACACACACACACACACACAAACTCCTATATCCCTCTTCCCTTTGCTCTACTTTATTACATAACCTAATGAGGCATCATGGGTTCGCATATATTCAGGCCTATTTGTACTTGCAGGGGTGGAATTTGGATGGATGGCTGAAGTGATTCCACACGAAAGTCATTTTAACCACATTCGAACCTCCGAGCTGGACGAAATCCATCTATTTGTCATGCTACAGTTGGAGGACTCGGTGCCAAACATAAAAAGGTTACGACTCAAGCAGACATAACTCAACGAGAGGAGAGAATGGATCACGGAGAAGATGTGGAATACACAGAAAAGCAAAAGGAGCAGGAAAAAGCAGTGATTAACAGGGATTTTCTAATTGCTAGTTGCTCGCATGTTCTAGCTTTGCAGTTGCGCATCGATGCTCGAAGAACCCGGGGATGAAGGGGTGAAAAAGAATGTTTCTTTTTGGCGTAAAACGTCCACCAAATCTAAACTGCTCTCATCCAGATGGGTCGTTGGGATTCATCCATCTGTCATCAGAATGCTTTTTTCTCTGGCATCTGTCTTCATAAAAATGATGCTGTATGGATTTTCAGGCCCATCTGGGACTGGAGGAAAGAAGTACGACTGAACCTCAGCAGATACACCTGGCCTAGAGCAAACAGTTCTGTCACAAAAGCTTGTTAGCGAGACTCCATAAAGCAAAATGTCCAGTAAAATATGACGCTGGTCGTTAACACGCCCACTCTTTAGAGACAGACGCTAATGTTTTACTGCTGATTTAACAGCGAATACGTGACACCAGGATAGCCTCTCCTCCTTCATCCTTGCGCCGCTGCACGTGTCACGTGAACATGTTCACCTCCGCACCCGTGTCCCAGCATGCACCCTGACTGCCCCCTCCTCACTGTTGGCCTGTCACCGTGTTCTCCGGCCTTTCCCAAAGCCTGCTCAACCCAAAGCAAAGGCCACACGCAGTCAGCGAGCACACACCCTGCTGCGGAAGAACGCATGAACAGGCTGACACGACCCCTTGTGTTCCACCAGTCAGCCCCTCCCCAGCGTTCCCGGTGCTGTTAATAACACACGCCGCCACCCATGGTGACAGACATGCTGGAGGGGACTGTGGGAGTGGGAGTGGAGGCTCTTTAGAGCCGCATGACCAGAGAACAACAGCAGGATTTCTGTTGGCCTTATGGCAGCAGGTATCAGGAGAGACGGAACCTTGAAGTCACGTCTCTCAGCCGCGCTGCGCAAAAGAGCTTTTTTTGGATCAGTCACAAGAAGCATTGTGAGCACTGGGAATAGAGCATATGCCCGTCGCCTGGCGGCAGATCTCAGTAGATTAGAAGATTTAAAGCATTGCCAAGATTTGGTGTGTAATGGTCAGGAAAAAATAGTGAATTAGTCTGATTCACAGCTTTTAACAAAGACAGCCCACCTTGACGTCTGTGTCGAGATGGGACAGAAAGATTATGGACATTTTGAACATGTATAGGTCTGCAAGAATCATCTGATGTACAGGTATCCTAAAGCCACGCACGCACACACAAATGCAATGCTAGTCCCAGGTAATGGGATGCAGTGCCCTGCTGGAGCTTTTCCAATTCCTGGATGTGGTCATCACCATAACTCCGTCTCTTCAGTCCTGCGTCCTGAGTCCTGCGTCCTGAGCTGTGCTCGGCTGCGCTGCAGACAGCATCGACACAGGTGAAATCACAAATTTGTTCTGGACTCTTATAAGTAGGCACAGACGTCTTGCTGCGATCTGGTCAGTCCGCGTCTCCTCGCCGCCCGATTCCAGATGGTGATGCATGACATTAGCCGCAGGAGGCTCGATTACAGGCGGAGTTGCAAGAGTTGTTGCAAGTGTTCCCATGAAGACCTGAGGTGCAACACCTACAAATGCCTTTAAACCTGGCACATCTACTGGGGAGAGGGATCAGATGCTATAAATCAACTTGTTTCACCCCCTTTCTGCGTCCCAGAGCGGGGATGTCCTGGCATCCCCCCTGAATCCTCTACCGTATAGAGACACCAGACTAAACCTCATCCTCTAATCCACTCCGTCCTTGCGTCCTCTTTGGCCTTGTGTGCTGATCTCTCACTTTCCCAACAGCTCGTGCACCGTCGCTCAGCCACGCGCAGGGACATCGCACGTACCCAACTTATCACTGTCAAAGTCACGTTGCAGGGCTGTCAGCGCTTCCTGCGGTTGAAGGCAGGCCGCCATCACTGGGATTTATCACTCAAACTGTGCTGGAAATTGCAAGCAGAGAAAATAAGTGCAGCGGGGTGTACTTATTTTTTTAGGACGCACTCATTGATTCCACGTAAGCGGTACTTGAATGGTGCTACAAACCGTTAGAATCTTCAGAAAAAAGAGAGGCAGATCTGAGAGGAGATCCCCGAGGACACTTTGCTATTGATAACTGGAGATGAGGGGATTGAGCAGGGATTTCGCAGCGCATCCACGTGGCTTTCCGGGCATATTGTCTACATCTTCCACTGTCCTTGAATCAGTGTTTTCTAAATGCGCGAGGACGACTGGGAACGCTTTGGGATTTACCGCGCGAAAAACACAGAATAGGGTTTTATTCCACAGCTTCTGTGTTCTGTTAAGTCGGTTCCTACAGCTGTTTCGTCTTTCCGTACCAAACAAAATATATTGGACAGTTGTAAAAATCACTAGTAGCTGCTGGAGATACGCAAGCATCAAAGTAGATCTGCAACGTTGATTATTTGTTTTCATTTTGCTGGACTGGAAAGATGAAAAAGCCAGTGAAAAAACAGAAAATGAATTTTTGATAACAGTCTCACCGGTGCTGACTTGGAAGTCGATTTTTTTGTCTAAGTCGTGCGTCTCTCCCCACTTCCTGTCACCCAGAGCACATTCTCTTTACACCGTAAAACCTTCACCCGCCTTCATCAATTCCCGTCGCGTTGCAACTTTCTTCATCATGGAAGGACATTAAATCTGAATCCGAGTGGCAGTTTCCTGCTCTGCCGACGCCAGAAAGAAAGGGCGTCCCATTAAATCTCCGGATATCAATTCGGCCCCTCGGTGAATTTACGGCAGATGGGCCAAGGCTCCGGTTAATCACTGGCATGTCCTGTTTACTCCACCAAGAACTTGTTTAAAGTGTTTAAATCACGAATACTAATGATGACGGAACATTTGTCTTTTGCTCTTGAGGGTTTGGACCCCCCGCCACCGCAGAGCAGACAAACAGCAGCATCATGACAACAGCGGAAAAGACCCATTTATTCCAAGTCAACGTGGAGAATAATTGGCATTGCCGATAAAAATGAGGACATATTTGCATGGCTTTAGATTAATAATAATTACTTTCTCCAACATGTAAAAGCAATTAAAAATACAATCAGAGCAGCAGAAAGAGGAAAACTGTTGTCAGATATTAGATGATCAATCTGAGAGGGAAGCTGGGGGAAAATGATGAAGTGGAAAGGGTTGTCACCACGTTGTTTGAAATGTTGCCCTCCTGCGCTCCAATAATGTGCACAGTCCTCACATTTATAGGTCTCCCCTGCCTTCCTTTGATTGTTTTACTGGGGAAAAGATATGTTTTCCCACACAGATGGGAGTCAGGTGAATCTATCATTGCGGTGGTCCCGGCACAGATCTGTCCCCACCGTGAAACAACGCCTGGAATAAATAAATCTGAACCTCCCGCCAAGATTTATGGCTGCAGAGGAAATAAAACAGAAGCCCCCACTGTGTGCTAACGCTAATCCTCTGAGAACACAAAACATGCATGCTCATCATTTTGTCCTGTATCTTTATGCAATCGCATTATTCAATGCATGAGCAGAGAAATTTCACATACTATGTGAGGGTTGCATTTTTTTTTCTAATATGCAAAATGCAAAAATATATATATAGAAATATAGCTGCATGAATTCAATCAATCCCCAAATTCTGTTGCCATAAAGTCATATTATACCTTTGCACAAGGTTGAAAGAAAACATATTTCCTCTACACAGGAGCAGCCATCTTACTCTTATCCTCTGTTTTCCATGGGAACGTTTTGATGCCACACATGGTGACTCGTCATCGCGTCGACAATGAGTCGGAGGCTAGCACGGTGACGGGGTTCACGGGTCTGCGAGTGAAAAAGTAAGCCAGGAAAAGTGACAAAAATGTAAAGGGAAGAAGTTGTGATTTGTGTGTGTGTGTGTATGTGTGTGTGTGTGTGTGCACGATTGCGTGCATGATCCAGGTGACAGGTGAGGGGGGGCACGCACCTGTGGGAGTTGTGTCACTGAAGTACAGGTCTACAAACGGCTGTGTGTTAGCGTGCACGGAGTGCTGGCTGCCACATTATATCAGACATCAGCTTTTCATGAGTTTGTACACATGCATTGTTGTGTGTGCTTTGCACTGCATGTGTGTGTGTGTGTGTGTGTGTGTGTGTGTGTGTGTGTGTGTGTTCTGACAGTAATACTTCATGACAGAATGATCACACCCTTCTCCCCAGAGCTCCGAGAAATCTCTCAGCTCTGCTCCGCTCCCCTTTCTCCATCAACCCCAGAGGAGGCACGTGCGCTCACATGTATGTCAACGCTCGTTTCCTGTGGGCAGCCGCGCTCCTTTGCATCTCTGTCTCTTCTCCCCTTTTTCCCTCCGCCTGCCGACATCATCTCAGGAGCCTTTATGACACTTAACGACTAAATCAACAGCAACCGGAGACGGAAGGACATATGGAGCCCGCGACATGATGACATTAAAGCGCTGGTCCATCTGGCCAGTTGTAAACTCCTGTTGGAGGGTCTCTGCTGGGATACTTCTGCTCATGACATCCATCCGGACATGGGTTGTTTTTTTCTCTGGCTAATTATTTCTTCATTTCCAGGTCTCGCATCCAAACATAGATTGTCAGTGCTTTGGACTGTATTTTGGGTCGCAGTGCCACCACCTGCTGATACAACCAATTCTGAAATGCCATCTTGACTAGTTTTTCTCATGTTAGCCCAGAGGGTTTCATGCTCTTCCTGCATCCTCCCAGAGTTTATTAGAGACCCAAAGCAGCCCCAATGAATAACTCTCCAGTAAAATGGAGTTCAACACCTGCTGCCACCCTGATTAGGAGTAGAAGCTGACTAATAGAAGATGGATGGATTCTCACTTTGGCTGCAGCTGGAACAGCGCTAATGCTCCTACCTCCACCCAGATGTCATCACTCCTGGCTGGTTTCGCCCATCCGAGACCGCCATCGACAGAAAGACGGACACCCTCCGTGGCTACGCTGGATGTCGCGGTCATGATGTAGAGCCGTACCTGAAAAGCAAGCAAAATCATCATCTGGAAATGGTGAAAGAGGCCTCTTGTTTTTCTTTTTGTTGTTTTTACATGTGCCAGACATTAATATACCTGTACAGGCAGCGTATGATGAATGGATATCAGCGAGAATATGACTCGCTCTCATCAGTTAATGCTGCCAAAATTCTTTGTTATGGGGATTACATTCTTGAGCAATTGTGCGGCGTATTTTTCATATTGCCTCCATAACTCACTGCTTTCACCCAAATTTCTGTGAACAGGTGACACTGTTTCCTCTTCCAGTGCCGTGCCATGTCTCAAAAGTGTCTTATCGCCCATCTCAGGAGAATCGGCTCAGTTTTGCTGCCTCTTGAACCATAAAGTGTTGTATCTCACACGCGTTTGTCTATTTCCACTCAATTACCTCTGTTAAATCACAGCCTTCAATTAAGCCTGAGCAGATATGCTGGAGATGTTGTGTGCAGGTGCTGGGACTGCTGCATCATAGATCCTGCACCAGGGGCCAGACCAGGGGTCTTTTAGGGGTCAGAGGGAGTGTCCGGACGGACCAGATGTTTGAGTGGGAAGAAGCTCAGTGAGAAATAAATGAGGGCTCATTGAGCACTTAATGTAATTATCTGGACCGCTACATCACAAACACAGCATTCGTCTGCTCATCTGGCTCAAACACCTCCCCACCAGCATCCCCCTGATCCGCAGAAGAGCTTCTAGGAAGGTCTCCGGCCTCGCTGGTGATCGCCTAAGCAGATCAACCTA
Organism: Arothron firmamentum; assembly: GCA_016586285.1. Taxonomy (NCBI): domain Eukaryota; kingdom Metazoa; phylum Chordata; class Actinopteri; order Tetraodontiformes; family Tetraodontidae; genus Arothron; species Arothron firmamentum. Next base: position 73,860 of record BJFM01002505.1, read on the forward strand.
AACCTTAAGGTTTGTTTGATTCTGTCTGTGCCAAAAGGCACACGACAGATGGTGATATATACGGTTTTGTACCGCATCATCCGTCTGCAGTTTTTGGGGAAGCATTGGAGCACCGACCCCAACACTGAGCGGAGCATATGTGTTAATCGTGTTGAAGACCGTAATCAAATTAAACATGCTGATTCATTAACCTGCATTAAGGTGTACATTTTACAGCCCTGCTTAAAATAGACAAGATGAAACAATAGTATTAGCATAACTACACAGCAGGTTTAGTTCATTATGGTCTGCACGTCCTCGCACCAGTGCAGGTTCTGGTTGGCTGAAGTTCCCATCTCCGACAGCTAACCCTCCTTCCACCTATCTGGACTTGTGTTGACATTGTATTACCCACACAGCATCCAATCTCAGCCAGTGTTGACTGTGGAAAAACCACCACCACCACATGCCATAACAGGGAAAAAAACAGGCTACCGGAGAGTTGATACAGCTGATTTTTACCGGTCGAACATTTGCGTCAACGTGCAGCCAGGACCGAGCTAACGGAGAAATCTCCCAGATAATCTTGGTTTATCGACTCTTTGCACCCAACTTGGCCTCCGAATCATCCTGACACCCCCCCCACCCCCCCACCCCACCCCCAGGTTTATGCTGCACACGAAAGTTTAGGCTGATCTATATCTGAGGCATGACAGCCTCCTCTTGTGATCTCGGTGTTCTCATTGATCTTCTAGAGTTTGCAGAGCCAAAAGCTGTGAACGTTACACAAATGGCACAGGCAGGGTGTGTGTGTGTGGGGGGGGGGTTATAGAAAGTGATGTGGAAAAGTATATTTCTCTGAGAGAAATCGATAATGCAGACCGTATCTGTGATACCGACCTGAATCTGAAGATAACTGATGATCATTTTTCTTCACCCTAACCTTCCCTAAGTCGTTTGCTCCCTGCCGAATCTCTTAACCTTTTTTTTCCTCTTCCGCAGATGGAGTGAAAAAACTCACTCTTGATGGTGGAAAAACTTATGAGAGGTGAATTTTCACAACCACAAAAAGCCAGTCCCAAAGGATAAAATTGAACTGATCCCAAAGTGACCCATAGGTGGCACTGTAACAATGAACTTAATCATATTTTTTCACTTCTTTGACATCCATCCGTCCTATATTGACCAATTTTATCCACTTTATTTTCAACTAAGACACTTTTGAAACCTATAGTCAAAGCTTGACATTGGGGTTTTTGCTTGTATTTGTTACTTCATGGATATAGTTTTACAGTAAGGACATCTTGTTTTTGTGCTACAGACATATCAACACTGTGAGCTCCATAATACTATTCATTTAAAGCTTTAAAGAAAGTAAAGGAATAACAATATTTATCCCTTTTTTCTGCAGTACTGAAGAATCCTGATTAAAATTAAAATCCTTTGCCAAACACTGTCGCATCAGTGGACTATGTATAGTCCACTTAATCCTTCCTCGAAAACAGACTCAAAAACAGGAATCCTATTATTGAGTGCTGCAAAAAGTTGACTGAAAGTGTTGGTGAAAAGTGTATTGTAATGGATTTGCGCCCATTTCATTGCCAACAGGGAGTTTAAGCTTCAAAGATGCTTAAAAAGAACCCTTACTTGAAGATGACAGAAGAGAAATGAAAAGTAACACATTACGCTAACGTGTCCTCGAGAGAAAGAAGACTTATTTAGCTTTTCTTCCCTCGCACGCACCTGAGGCTAGCTGAGAAATAGAACCGCTCGGCTCTCAAAGGAGGTCACAGAGGCCATGGTTTGGTTGCATCTCAGCTTGTTTATTGGAAATTCAACCTCTGCCAAACACTGAAGTATCTATGCATTAAGTGATTTGTGATATATAGCTGGATATCTGCAGTTTTCATTGTTTAAATGCATTTGCTTCCGTTTTAGCTTCTTTGCATTAAATATAAATTTTAATGGTGTTAAACGGTTAAACGGTATGTTTTGCACCGACTTATGCAGGATCAGGAGTGCTTCCTTTCTAAGCCCTGCCTCTTTTTAAGGAAGCACAACGATGAGAGCCGATGATGAGAGCCGACTGACTGTCTGGCTGATAACTCATTGTTCGCAGCATCTCAGAGCAGCTGAGTTTGTTTCTGGCGCAGTAATTCTTCTGCCATAATTCAAAATGAAAACAAAACACTGCCAAAGCTTTTCTGCACTAATGGCCGTGTCTCTCCTGACTCGTCCTTCTCTTTCCTCTCTCTTTGTTTGCCCATCTCTAGTTTTTACTTCTTTTTCTCCCTCTCACGGCTAATTGATTGGTTGATTAAACCAATTACAGAGATAACAAAATCCAATCAAGTGCAGACGTCAGCCACGTGCAGACTGGTGGAAAAGCAGGAATACGTGGGAGGTGCAGGCACCCGTCCAAACGCAGCAGAACAGATAAGGCCAAAAACAGAGCAACTCCAAGCCAAAGCGATATTACGGGAACTTTGAGAGGATGCCGGAAAATGAAGCAATCTGATGAGAAACAAAGTTGTTTTGTTTTGGGGTTTTTTGTCTGGCACATGTTTAGCAGACTCAATAAGCCCAGATGTTTGCTGAACTGGAAGTCCGGCGCTGGCAGCAGAACACAAGGTTAAACAAAAAGAGAGGAAGAAAAAAAATGCACATGTATTACAAACTTCTGCTTCTGCTCTTTCCTCCAATGCTGGCGCCATCTTTCATTACATTTCTTAAAATTGGAGATAGAAGCGATTCCAGGACTCATAAAACATGCAGAGATTTGCGGTGACCACAAAGCAGCCTCTTAGTTTAGCCTTTGAAAAACACCGGCGTAGCAGTTAATCTTCTCTCGGACACAGATCGCCATCTTTTCATATCCTGAAAATCCTCCCCCTCACTGAACTGAAAGGTCACCCCGGGTTGTTGTGTTGAGGCGCTAAATCACAGCGCCTTACATATTTGCTCTACGCGTCCATTTGACTGTCATAAAAAAAAAAAAAAAAAAAAAAAAAGTTGTGGCTTGAGCCACGGGCGGGCGGTGAATGGAAAAAGGACGCTGGCAGGAGGCGGAATTCATTTGCAGCACTTAGTCCACCAAGAGTCTCCGGCAGCAGGGTTGAGAAAGGAGAGATGAGCTGCAGGCAGCAGTCAAGTTTGTGGTGCAGTCGGTGTAATTTAAAGATGCAACAAGAGTTCGACTAAAAACACACAATGATTAGCAAAAACGATGTGGGCTTTTGAATCCTAAACCCCAGGCAGGAGAAGCTAGGTAGCTCGCTGACAGACTCAACGCTAAGTGTTATGACAGTACAAAAA
>BJFM01002505.1:77201-92727 GCA_016586285.1 Arothron firmamentum
AGAAAAGACTGATTTGTTCCTAAAGGAATAAGGGTGGTGCTAAACTCAGGAACCCACCAGAGAGTTTTCCCATACTTGATGCTGTTAACCCACGCTTAATATATTTATGTTTTTCTGCTCTCACATGCGCAATAGAGTGCTGAGGTTTGCACATTGGCCAAGTGCTTTCCCCACTTGTTTATAATAAATTCTTAAAATATAATTATCTCTGGCTGTATATCAGCCACAACCACGAAAGCCAGCTGGGCCACTAAAAGTCTTTTTTATGACATGAGTGACAAGATGGCTCACCCTTGGGTAGGTTAGTACTCCAGCATAAATGATGTGATTTTATATGACTTTTATTCCCTTTTATGAAGAAGTCTCTATGTTCTTTTGTGGGTGGAACAGAAACCGATGGACAGACCCCAACACACACTTTCCAGAATTAAGGTGATGTGTACACGCTAGCTCCATGCATGTCATCTATTAGAAGCTGCATCAATGCTTCATTTCTATTGCTGTTCGGTTTTAAATCTGTGTATAAGCGAATCAAGTCCATGGTTTCTTGTCCAGCTACAAGAGCCCACTCGTGCGCAGGGTGGTCTTTAATGGCTGAAACGGATGAGTGGCTCCGGCTGAAGCCCTCCATGGACAGAGGTGGAGAAAATCTCCATCAGGGTTTAGCCACTCTCAGCTGTCATGCTAATGGTCACGCTTAATGCTCGTAATGAATGACTGAATTACTTTTGCGATGTTTTTGCCCGGCCCGGTTAACCGAGCAGCTTGCGCAGGAAGCGGCGGTCCCGCGCTGAATTTTAAGCAAGCTGAGGTTCTTTTCCGACTGAGATGTGCGCGCCCTGAGGTTGGATCCAGCCACGTGAAGGGATAAAACAGCAGAGTTGCTGAACTGTGACACCTTTTATGCAAACAATGAACCTCGTGTGAAAACAGGCACTCAAATAGTTTTGTACAAAGGATATTCCAGAACATTGTACCAGCAACAAGAGATATACAAACAAGCAGACTTGGCGAACTCCACCCTGCAGACAAAAAAAAACAACAAAAAAAAACTGGGATGAATAAAATTAACTATCCATAAAAGCTTTTTAATTAGAGCCGCATCAGTGCCTCCCCAATTCTTTTATTAATCGGGCCGCAGTGAAGGTTGTCTGTTGGCAGGGAGCAAGCGGTAGCTTGGCCAGAATTATAGGGGAGAGTATATTTACTGCACCGCTTTCCTTTTTAAAGGCAGCGTATCAATAGGAGGGCTTGAATACCGCACACATACACAAACTGCCACTCGGCGTGGATGCAGACAAAGATCCTTGAGATGAGAAAGTGTAAATTACTCCCATGGAAGAGGTAGCTGGGACAGTGGAATGGATTTTTTTTCTTTTCTTCCATTTCTTAGTAAAGGAGCCTTTATAACAGCTTAAACTCACATCAGCGAAAAAATGGGACAGTCGCCTGGAGGTAAAGCAGGCGCTTAATGCATTTAGTTAGCACATTAATTCGTAGCGAGGGAAGAGAATCTGCATGGGAGTGGAAGGGCCACACACACTGGCTGCAGACACCCGTATTCGGTGACAGAGTTGACACAATCTGGTGCCGAAATCAGCCACGACAAAACATTTCTGTCACATCACCTTCTCTTCGTCGTCCCTCGCTGCCGCTGACATTTCCCCAACAACAATGCAGGATTGTTGACTGCTGAGCTACTTTTCTGAGATGACGATTCGCATGAAAGTCAAAATGGAACATTTCACCCCGGGCAGATCCTCTGTACTTAAGAGGGGAACCAGGCACCAGCAGCCAGCAGCTACGAGGTCTGATGTGTCAGTGGGTATCTGGGTGCTTCTAAAGCAAACAGGCAGGGCTGGAACAAAGTCAAAATGTGTGTGTTTGTCTGATCCTGGACATGCTTCAATAGTCCCATTTCGCTACCAAATGGGGGGACAATTGTGGAGCGGGTAGCACTGCCACGGTGCTGGGTGAGGATCAGGTTGTGTTTGGGTTCAGGTTATGGCAACTGGCTGGGGAATATTATGTCTTTTAAAGGCTTCACAAAGATAGACATACAAGAAGTACTCATGTGTGGATAAAAGGGAGTGGTTTAATATGTCTTACAATTAAGATTTCATGAGACGTGCCATCAACCGGCCTCCTGGAACGCCTTCCTGCAGATGACCATGGCCATATTTGAGAGCAGCATCTGTAAACGCCTCCATCTGTGCTCGAGAAGGTCAAAGGCTCATCGGAGGACTTGAAGACCCCTAAAAATTTCTAAAACATGTTTTACCATGTCTATCAGTTCTCGAAAACGAGCACCACACATGAGCATCTGCACGCATGTGTAGGGACAGCGGTCCCCAACCCCCAGGCCACCGACCGGTACCAGTCCGTCGGTGATTTGGTACCGGGCCGCACAGAATAAATTACTTGCATTACTTCATTTTATCTATTATCTGAAACTGAATGATGTTTTATTTTGAAAAATCTCTCTCCCCTTGCTACATCCATCTATGGCTCACTACCGATGCATGTTTATTATTATACAGTATTTAGAAAATACCACAGTTTTCATGGCGGTCATATCATGTGCTTTTGTTGTATTTATCCGCCACACTTTAATGGCCACCCTGAAACTACCGTCCGACATTAAACTGGTCCATGGCGCAAAAAAGGTTGGGGCCTACTGAACTACAATATTCAGCAGCTTTGCAGGTGCCCAAAATTAAGGCCGTTAATTTGTCTGTGATTACTTTAACGCCTCTGCTGTCCTCTCTGCAATTTGTCTATCACTTGGCAGGACCCTCCCTACACACACACACACACACACACACACACACACACACACACACACACACACACACACACACACACACACACACACACACCATATGCTCTCCGACTGTAAGGCAGAGGCACTGCTGACTGAGAACGTAAGCTGTGAAGAGATGAAAAGGGAAACTGGGAGGCGTGCGTGTGGGGGTGGTGGTGCTCCAAAATTGTCTCTATTTTCTAATTTGCGCACACTTTATCGAATCCCCCCCGTGACGACGGGCTCGACATCCTTCCCCGATCCTCCTTGTGCTCCGTCCCGCGAGCCAAGTACTAAACAAGCATGAATATTGGTGTCGGCGGCGAGCTTTGGAAGAGAGTTTGGGATGATCTGGAAAAAAGGCGGCGGCGGTAACGAACGATCTCCATCAGTTCATTAGGAAGAGTAAAAGAGGCTCACAGAGTTGGAGTTGGGCTGCATGAACACGGAAACCGGATTAGATTTTATAGCCGAGGCATATATGGCATTACCAGGCCTTAATGAGATTTATGAGATTAAATTTAGAATAAGTACAGAATCAGTCCCGGTTTAGGCGTAATTCAAAGACACACAGGTCCTCCAGGGTTGGCGTTCCAGCCTTTTCAGCTGGCACTGAAGGCAACACAAGCCAAATTTCCATGCCGAGATGGTTGACAGGTATTTGTTGATTTGAGATACAGCCAGTAACACAAGTTCCAACCTCACACGAATCTGACTCACGTCAGAGAAAAAGGGGTTTGACATGTGCGTCCCAGCTCCCAGGAGCTTATTTGTCTCTGCAGCAATATTGTGCTGCTGAAAATATACATGAGTATTTAAAGAGAAGCTGCAGTTTGACCTGCTTTTTTAAATATAGTAACATATTTTCAGATTATCAGCCTGACAAAACTGTATAACTTCAGAGTTTTTTTGTCCTGAAAAGGTCATAATGGTGCCAGGGGAATGGTCGTGACCTCAGTATACCCATAAAAATAAAAATTCCCACGTCTTTTTTAATAATAGTCCTCTCTTTATGCTGGTTAAGGTTGCTGCGGGAGAATTTTTTGGATGAGAAAACCAGAACATCCACTCCCCTGATGCCTTCCCCAACTCCTCTGGGAGACCAGCGAGGCGCTCCCTACATGGGGGGTGTAATCCCTCCATCCTGACCTGGGTCTTCCACTGACCGCACAGCTCCAGGGAGGATTCCAGACTAGATGCCTCAACCTTCTCAGCGGCTTCCTGGAAGTCTGAGTTCAGCTTCATCCCTTTGGATATTTCTGTTGCCAACTAGCTGCAAGTTGGTAATAAATCCATGGTAAAAGTGGAGACTGACTGCTATGCACAGAGTACAGCGTGAATCTGAATCTGACACATACGTATCAGAAAAAATGGATGTTTAACATTTCAAAATGCTCACATTGATTTGTGTGTCCAGATGTCGGCTAATTAGCATCCCTAAAGCAAGAGAGCTATTTTGTAATCCGCTGCTATTGTTGGTAGCGAGCAGCCGCTTTAACGAGGATTACGTCTGTGTCTCAAAGGGCTCTTTAATATTGCATTAGATAGAAATGGTTTCCACGCACCTGTTTACGAAGCCGGAACAAATTTGTCAAGGAATTAAAAAAAAAAAAAAAGAACTGCAGTGAAAACAGGTGGGTGGAGCTGAACAACAATCAGCAACTTGTGTATTTTTCTGTATATCTCATGTTAAAGGGTTCTTATTTTTAGGATGGATTCATCCGTCACTGCAATTTCCTCCTTTCAATATAGGCTCCGTCATCTGGTCCCAAATGATGTCACCAGCACCAGGTCGTTCCCAGCATGTGGGAACCCACCATCCATCTCGGATGTCAGCGGCCCAAATACACACTCCTGAAGCCGCCTTCATTCCGACATCCGTCTGACTCCGTGACCTTGTGTGTTAATTATTAATATTGTAAAAACGTGGGTCCAAAGGGACATTTTTCTTCATTACTCCCCATATGTGTTGCACTGCACACCTGACAAGTCATTTACCCCCCCCAAATGCTGCGCTCGGGAAAAAACTTTTCTGTCCTTCAAACCACACATTTTCTTTGGTACAGTTTGTCTTTTCAGGACAATATCAGACATCTATGCTCATTTTTTTCCCTAGAATTGTTATTTATTTGAACCAAACAAAGCTTCTTCCCATGGATTATTTAGCTCCACAGAAACCATCTCAATACCCCAAGCTAACGCTAACATGATAAACTATTTCAGGCCTGGTGAACCAAGCACTGACAGCAATCTAATAAATATTCCAGAGGTGATAGAAAGTTCAACAGATCAGACTGAAAATGCAGTGCGTTAAACCCCTCAACATCATTGAGTTCAACGTATAATTAATCCGATTCTTCACCCCCATTTTAAACTTGGCATTAGCATATTCCAAAATCCATATTCAATCCGCGTCACCTGCTAAGCCTGTTTGGTGAAGAAGGGAAAGGCCCATTAACTGAAAGACAATTAATCAGCTGATACTGTATCTGCATATCACTGTTGCGGAGATTTAGCACGGTGTTAATACTAGGTCAGGATGAGTAGCACAAATGTTATGCAAATGATAGCAAAGATAATGCACCGAAGCTTTCCGTCCACAATCATTCCAACTTTAGATTTATATCCAGACAGTGAAGATGGTGGTCTGTGCTTCAATGTTTGCCCATTTAAAGGATCGTTGTTACTGGTGAAGGTGCGCCACTGGTGAAGGAACCCCTGTGGCCTAGGACCACAACCAATGAGATGCGGTATGTTTCAGTACCTCCTGAAGATGCTAAAATATTTGAAGTTTAATCGAAAATATAAAGTAAAAAAATATAAAGTAAATTACATTATCACTATAACTCTCATTCTTTGGTCTGTTGTACACTAAAACCCAAAAAAGTGGTCAGAGAGTATTGGCGTATAGTATAAATAGCACTGGTGAATTTGTGTTAATGATAAGATTTTATTGTTTTGAAAATTATTATTTATTGTTTTGAGTCTGGACATCATATTTGCGACAATGTGTGGTTCAGTCGCTGTAAGAAGTGAGTTCATTTTTTTATTTTTTTTGTTATGTATTTTTGTTACTAAAATTAAAAAAATGAAGTCACTGCGGATTACTTTTAAGGGACACACTCACAAGCTCCACCAGGTTTACCAAGACACCTCCATCCATCTAATATTGCTTGTATGCAACTTTCTCAAACAAAGGCATATTTGAATCCCACAACTCTACTCTTTCTACAGTGCAAAACCATTTTTTCCTTATTTTGTGCATGCTGCCAAAAATACAGCGTTTTTTTCCTTCCTTGGAGAATTTTCCACACTTATATTCACAAGCTTTGATGACAGTTTAATAGCAAAAATGGAAAAGGAAATGTGGCGAATGAGGGTCTATTAGTGCATTCTTTGTAACAAATATGGTGAAGAGAAAAAGGAATTAGGCCCCGGACGAGGTACTGACAGAACATTACAATAATCCCAGCTACTTAGGACAACAATTGGATACTAAATACACCCAACGCACCCCCCACTCCGTGCAAAAGCAAACTAATAAATGAGGCGCCTTTGCATATTCAGCATTATAATTGAAGTTGGACAGAGCCCATTTATTCTTATAGCGCACGCTAAAGCACTGCAACACTAGCCACAGTACCTTGCCAAACAAACAAATGAGTGGAAGGGACACTGCAAAAGATACGTTTAATCCGGGGGAAAAAAACGTCTCGGCTCTCTTTTTTAAATGGAAACGGTCGCCATGGCAAGAGTGTCGTCCTCGTTTTCCCATCACGCGCGTCATTATCATAATTTGTAGAGCCTTCAGCAGCATCGTCGTTGGTGGAGTGGGGCGGTTACAACCTATTTGCAGCGATGGAGCGATTATTGAGGAATCCCCACGTGGACCTGACACTTGGAGGGTGTGAATGTATCCCAGAGTACATAGAGTGAGGTCATAAAGCAGAGATTGAATGTCAAATCCAGGCAGTTAACCGACTGCATTGATACAGTGGCAAATGGTTTTATCAATTTTCCTGATCTGTTATTGGTGCCGCAAAATGGACTGCAGGTCATTTACGGGGGTGTGTTTGCACTAAATTATCCTGCGGTAAAGTTCTGGTAATGATTTGCAATGTAGTGATTGTCAATAGTCGCGAAGGAGAAGAAATATGAGGGGGAAAACGGTGCAAACAAGCCCAGAATTCACCTCTGCTGGCCTGTGAAATGCTTTGTCCTTGGAATGTGACTCCAGCTTTGGTTTGGATTGACTGGAACAGAAATGTACATGGTGATTAGTTTATACCCTCGATATCAGACTCGCTAAACAAACGGCGCCGTTTTGGACTTATAACTGTCAGACCTTCAATCTGCTGTGCTCGGTGAGGAAAACAAATCCACCCGGTGTTGGATTTAGTGGTCGATAAAAGGGTCATCAATCAATTTGTGTGCGTGATGTTCGACACAATTAGAGACGCTGCAGCGAATCCCGTTAAAAGGCCACAACGAATGCACGTTGCCTTCCAGACAAGCGTAGATTTTCTACAGGGTTAATATGTGGGCTTGAAGTGTCTGGAGCAGCTGCCAGTGTGGCTGCCGTAGCCTCACAGAACCTCATGGCTTTTATAGATCTCTGGCAGATTGTGGATCTACAGTTAATTAACGCTTCAAAAGTAATAAAAAAAAATTTTAAAAGATGACTTTACTGTCAAAGCTGACACATCAAACACAGTGTAATGTAGGTGCCTCTGTGCACGCATGCACGCGCGCGCGTGCGCGCGCACACACACACACACACACACACACACACACACACACACGGTTTTTCTTTTAGCTTAGTGTCAGTATATAACAGATGTCGCCTATCGGTTCCATTTCTTCCCATCTCCAGCTAGTCGAAGCCTGTCCAAACAATAGCACCAAAGAAAGGATAGAAAACAACACAGGAGAGACAAACACATCAGTCTGCCACAAAATCTCTCTCTCACACACACTTCTACCTGTAAAACACCCACATTTCACGCTGACAAAGGGTTTAATCTGTAGTTATGGCCGATTTGAGTGATTTCAATAAAAAACACCTGAGTAGATCCAAGAATTAGTGCATGAAACAAGGAAACAAGAAAACACACACACACACACACACACACACACACTGCTGTGCCACAATGCTCCCATCACGTCCTCGGAGATGAGGTCTGATACCATGGGAGGGTCTTTGATGAACGGATTGCTTCCCTCCAGTCAGGATATTGAAATCTGACCGTTGCTCTGCACGCTCGTGCTAAACTACACGGTGTTTTCAGGAACTGCAGAAGCCAAACGGGAAGAAAAAAAAAAAAATAAAACAGTCAGAACGTTCTTGTCAACAATGCTGCTGTGTGTAAATGAGCCGCTGTCATTGTGCTGCTCTTGTTTCTGTGCCGATGTCTCTCTGTAGCATCAGAATGCGCTGGATGAATATTGTTTTTTTATCCCCTCTGTAACGGTTGCATTTTTTTTATTTATTTCTTCTATTCAAAACCAGGAAACCCCAAACAAATGGCAGCAGAATAAAAGCAACTCAACCCCACACATTTATGGGGAACATTACGAGGACAAAACAAGCCTGCTAACTGGAATTAGTGCAAGCTAAAGCCCGTCTGGTGCCTGTGTGGCAGCCATTGATTAAAGGGCCTTGTTAGCATGTACGGCCTCTCATATGTTTCTGTTGTATCATTGATAAGGACTTTTTGTCTCAGCACTCACTGGAGGGAGTCGGCTAATTAAAAACCAGTGACAGCAACGGAGTTGGGGGACAAAGGCGCCGGGTCCCACTGCCGCAGATTTGTATGAGCATTAATTTATGTTTTTGTTTTCTTTGTGGAGTTTTACAGCAAGGCTTACACACTCAAGGACGGAATCAAAGGTTCCTTGACCAAATGGCTTCATAAGAAGTGCAAAAGAGTCAATAACTTTTGCTCTTTCACAGGAGTTATGACATAAAACAAGTGAATAATGACATAAAAGTATCCACAGGAATTGTTGTACTCATACATATACAGTAATATTCATGACCTTTAAATCATTTTCTTTCAGGTAGACACTTTGAAAGAGATTATTCTGATTAAATTTATTTACCAGAACTTTCATCCCAGACTTATTTTTTCCACATCCAGCTGATGAAAGTCTATCAGCAACTCCAGTTACCCCTGGATTCCAGTTTTCCATGGTGTCCCACAGGGTTTCATACTTGATCCCCTTTGCTTTTCCCTCTTATCTCTGGTTAGAGCTTGATATATTTTATATAGATTACTCATTGAGGCTTACTCTAAAATACCTCCAGCTGTTTGCTCATCAATCACAGAAGCACATCCTAGCTCCACAACATCAGCATATTTGTTGTCCAAAACTGTGACTACCGACTCCTCCCAACGTTTAACACCCAACGTCGGGCTGAATGGTAAAACCTTTGTGGCTCGCACATGCAGGGTCAAGACCCAAACTTCAGCCAAACTCCAGCCAATATTTGCTCGCTGGTGCATTGTCAGCAGCTTTTGTTTGCAAAGATAACAAAAAGTAAAAATCTGCATATGTACCCAAAGCATCTGTGTGTCATTTGTTAAAGGAGCAACAACGTTTCCACTTTCGTCGACATTTTTCCCATCTACACGGATCTTGCCTCATCCTCAGATGTGACACCTGTTGCAGTCGAGCAAAAAAAAAACAAAACAAAAAAAAAAAAAGCACAAAAAAAAAAGACTTAAAAATTGCCCGGACAAAATAATCCATCACGTTAAACATGAAAACCTAATTTGGTTTTTGCCAGCGTGTTTGTCTGTTTTGTCAGTCTGCTGTGCCTCTCCGGAGGATATTCAAATTGGTGCATAGAGTACATTGTTCTTTTTTTTTTTTTATCTGTGTCAATCATCTGACACCTACAGACTCCCTCAGGAAAGAATAAATTAGATTTCTGTGCAATTGTTGTCATGTCAAGGTATTTTTATTTACAGTGACTGACTTTCCAGTATATGCCAGGCCTGTTTTGACAATATAAAAAAAATACAATCTCGATGACAAATGATGCTAATTTGCATCACATGCCAGCAATGTGAGGCAACTTTGGAGGCATTTTTCTCTGGCAGGCGCTTCACCTCGTACTTTAAAGTCTTTTAATTAATTTGGATGTATCCATTCTGTTTTGTTTGTTTTGTTTTTTTTAATAATAAATGAGATTCCTAAATGTGCCGTCTACAGCCACGCTCCCATGATGCTTTGAGGGGCTGCGGAGATGAGGCAAACTTCGGAGCTTGTTTAATCATGCACTTGATGGGAATCGAGCAGCACGGGGGTTGATTTACTGGGCGGCAGCTTTGGGGGTTAGAGTTCAGCATCACATCATTACTTTTTTACACCTCACATCGATTTGTTTAGCGAGGCAACAATGTGGTCCAGGGGGGATAAGACACTTCTGTGTAGTCAATTTTGTGAACTACAAGTACATTAACATCCGAGGAAGTTGGAACCAGCAGGATCGTGGGAAAATAACCAATTGTAAAGCGATTCTGGAAAAGCTCATTAATTGGCATTATTTTTGCAAATATAAATGGGTAAATGTCATTATTTGATATCCAAACCATGTCACGTGTCCATCACAAGGCGAACACACAAACACACACACACACACACACACACACCGTTCACTCACACCTCCGAGAAATGTTTAGGGCAACTTCAATCAGTGAAATCTGCTTGTCTTTGGATTGTGTGATGAAACTGGAGAGAACCTTGGCTGGCAGAGGAGAAGTATGCACAAATCCATACCAGTAGGTCCACATCAGTCAGGTTATTACTACTCAAGGATGTGCAGGACAATCAATCCTTGCAGACATTTGCCTCCATGACCCCCTGAAGCTGTTTCGGAGCAGCGTTACCAGTAACGCAATAGCTTTGGTCTTAGTTTTACACTTTGCTCTCCTGCCATCGTGGGAACAATGAACAACAGATGCACTTAAAGAGGCCCCACAGGCAGCATGTGCCGCATTGCCATAACACCCTCAGCGTGTCCCTCACCTTTATCCCCGAGCCCCTGCCCCCGAAGGTTTCCTCGGAGCCCTTCCAGCATGAGGCGATGAAAAGTGTGTCCAATCAGCTTGCGGAATAATCGAGCCAAAGCACCATGAAAAATGGATTGTGGGTTTACGGTTAGCAAAGTATGGGGATGTGAAATGTATGCTCGCACGTGTGTGTGTGTGTGTGTGTGTGTGTGTGTGTGTGTGTGTGTGTGTGTGTGTGTGTGTGTGTGTGTGCGTGTAAGAAGGAGGCTGTGTTACATGCAGGTTTGCTTCCCTGGACAGAGGCAATCAATAAAGCATTAAAACGATCACAGGAAGGGGAAGAAAATGTCACAGCCATCTGGAACTGGTTATGGTATTAATCCATTTGGGGAAAGCGTGTTCTCTACATACATCAACTACAAACACAAGGGTTTCAATAGAACATGAGTGTCTCGGGTCCCCAGTGCAGGAAAAACTCTTTCAACCATGTCGTGCTAGCACAGATTGCCATTGTCAATCTCTAAACCAACAGGAATAGCCTTAATGTTACAATCCAGCATATTGAATTCCTTTCTATCATCCTATTTTTGAGTCAAAGGTAGGTTAGCATGTGGGTTACCTGCAGGTCTAATCTGTTCATCACATCTCTCACGCTAACCCTTTAATGTTACAGAAATGTCAAATCAATATTCCAGCCAAGGAACAGTTGATTACAGATAAATTTTAATGACGTTCGGAATTAACCTTGTAACCTTAAACATAATAATTTAAAGCAACTAATGCCGTTGCGTTAGCATTAAAGCAAGAATGCTAAACTGGTGCTTGTTAGAATCTGTAATCTGTGGCTGGCTAAATATAAATATTACCTATTACCATATTACCTTAATTTTAAAGAAATACTTAAGTAACTAGCTGCATTAACATAAAAAATATTGTTTAATAGTAAATATTTGCCTTTATATTGACTTAGACAACAGTATGATGTTTTCTCTCCCCAAATCAGGTGTGCAGCTCAGTTTTTAAAAAAAAAAAGGACAGAAAAAGAAAGAAAAAAATAAAAGGCAGTCATTCCTCTGGCGCTGGAACACTCCATTAGGGAGCCAAGTGCATTCTGGTTTTTTTTTTCCACACTGGATGCACAAATATAATAAAGCTCTGCGCAGTGGTTTAGGATGCGGCAGCGCTCTGTGGCGAAATGAAGGAGATTGAAGATGTATGTGTCCAGGAATTGGGACAGGCAGAGATCCGTCCTCACCAAATTACCCCCATTCCAGACGCCCATGCGGAACATTTTCTCTAAACATATATTATGCGGCCTTTCTCACACCCATGGGCGCAGTGCGCACACAACCTATTACATGTCACTTCCTGTTGTGCGTGATATCAGTGAGCAATTTTATGCACCGTGGCATCATCTGGAAGAACAAACCTGGCGGAAAATAGAAGCATATTCAACAATTATGATGATGGGAAAGCCAGCGGAACAGTCACAAAGCTCCTCACAAAAGTTTAATAAGAGGAGCAGAAAGCGCTGATAACGTAGACTTAAGCAGCTCCCAGAAGACATTTGCATGCTACGCTAGTCTACAAATGGAGGGAGGAGAAATTCAGCTGAATTCCAATCAAAAAGTGCTTCATTTTAACACAATAACTATTCCAAACCCACCAGCCTGGGTTTGCTCTTGGGACGCAGACTTTTAGGATCACAGACGTGGTTTTTAACAATAAAAACCAAAGCAAACCTTCGCAGATGCTCACACGCCAACGTTCCACATCTGTTAAGCGTGGCTGCTTAATCCACACCCTCGCATCTGCCCCAGCACATCTTATTTATGGCACAGCCTCATTCCTGGCGCGTCCTCTAACCCCTTTGCTTTTCTTGGCGCTAAAACACTAATTTTTTTTTTTTTTTTTTTTTTTTTTGCCTCCCTCTGTAAATGCCTCAACAGCAGATTGGATATCAGGCATAATGATGTGTGAACTTTAATTGCCCTGTCAGATCTGGGGCTTTATCTGCCTACAGAGATGAACAACAGTCGCAACCTTTTTTCTTTTTTTTGGGGGTAGAAGGGAAAACAGCTGAAGCCTTAAGCCACTGAGCAAAAATCATTAAGGGACTTTGTATCCCCACAAGAGAAAACAGCTTCAAGCTGCGACCAACACAGTCTTCGAAAATCCCACAGTTAATTCAGAGCAACGATTGACACGCTGTTTGTCTCAGCGTCTCTTTGATCCGGGATCACACGGAGGACGGTGATGGATCTCCAACGCGAGGGTAAACACGGCGCCACCGCTCCGCCGGGCGCTCGGCTCACCGTGGGGTTCCAGCCATGCGCGGCGCAGGAGACAAATGACAATATAAATACATGCCGCAGCTGAGATCGATGGTTCCAGCTGCAAAAGCGATAGATTTCACCCCCCCCACAAGGCTGAGCAGGTAGCACAGGTTTGACGTTGTCGTCTGACGTTCTCTGATGATATAGTTTGAAGAACACCTGCAGGTTCCTGCTGAGCCACATGCTACATGTCCATCTGCTCCAGCGCTGTATTAAGTATTTCTCACTTCAGAGTCAACATGCTGGCGCGGAACGATCGCCTCTCCAATAAATGTTTGGCAAAAACATCTAAATTGGTCTTATCTAGTAAAGTAAATGTATTTACAGTTTGACTTGAACAGCTATCATGGCTAGTGTTTTTCTGTAGATGTTTGCATCGTCTGCTCTATTTTGAGCCGACCATCAAATGTCTGTCCAAAAGAAATAGTGCATGATGATGACAAGCAAAAAAGTTTGGTGCAATGATGTCATCATTTGGCTGAAACTGGCAGTGTGACTTTAGAAACCTGCATATATTTGCTGTGTATATGTGTGTGTGTGCGCGTGCGTGTGTGCGTGCGTGCGTGCGTGCGTGCATGCGTTCCCCAAAGACCCTTTAAAGCAGAGAGAGGCCACATGCAAGGCTACAAAATTGGCTTTAGGTGCGTGTTGAAAATACATGAAGAACCTGCAGTTCCAGTCAGACCTTTAAATGTATAACACAAACTCCATCAGATGTCTTGAGGTTGCCTGCTGGAACCTACAGTGCAGTTTATGTGGGAGGGCATGTTTTCTACACGCAATAAACACATAAAGACCCCTGGTCTGCAGAAAAACTGCGGTGTTTAGGAGAAGATTCGGTTTTGTAGCTTCTGACCTCAGCAGGAACACTTTTATTCTGCCTATCTGAGTAAAACTGCAGTCACGTGAGACTTGTGATTTCAGGGATGAGGCTCAGATTTTACAGGGAGTAAAGAAATTGAGACCTAAATGTCCAAAAATGGCAATAGAGACCTGAGAATCAGCCCAAAACTGTAAACACAGCAAAAAAATAATAAATTAAATTAAATTAAATTAAATTAAATTAAATTAAATTAAATTAAATTAAATTAAATTAAATTAAATTAAATTAAATTAAATTAAATTAAATTAAATTAAAAAAAATAATAATAACAATAATAATAGTCTGAGTACATAACAAATAAGGATTAAAGTGCTGCATACATAATGGCTGAATTTCAGAGAAATTAGGACCAAAGAACACACCTGATGCTGCAGCCGATACACATACATCATCGCAAAGAAGTTTTATCCTCACACGTCTGTGTTTGTCTCGTACGGAGTTCACGACCTTCTCAGACGGACGTAAAGTCCTGATTACTAATCTGGCCCAGGCTCGGTCCGGCCTGGTTCTAATGGATTATCAGCACTCTCTATCTGGGTGACATTTTCCCACCACTGATCAGCCGCTTTGTTCATGTGCCGGAGTGATGTTTCGGGCTTGTGATTACGCCTTGACCTTTAGCTTGACACCGAAATAAACAGCGCAAAAAGCCAGTAAGGAGCAGCCCAAACTCACTCCACTGTTTCTGCTCGGGATCAAGTGTGAGATGAAATTGAGTTTAAAGGGTAATGTTTCGTATTTCTTAGCAATAGTTACAGCTTGGCTCCACTCTGCAAGATGAATATGTTTGATTTGCTTTAAATCTATTTGAGCTCTCTTTTTTTCCTTTTTAACATTGTTTAGTTACTTTCTTAATTGCACTTTTTGCTGTGATGCCATGTGTGTTTGTTTAACAAATTAAACTCTTTTAAAAGATGCTACGAATAGGCACTGGCAACTAATTTAAAAGTGGTCTTCAAACCAGTCCTGCACAGCTGGCAATCTCAGCCGGGTTTTCTGTTCCAGCAGCTGGATGCCTGCTTTCAGCTGCATTCCCAGGTTGTCTAACTAGTAGGAAAGAAAACCGGTTAATTTCTTAACATTTTATTAAATATCCATGTCATCACAGCTGAAACATTAAAGGACTGAATAAGGATATGCTAAACAGATGATAAATATTTCAAAAAATAAGTGATGCAACACATGATGAGTTCCAGAAACCGTCGAACGGTAATTACCGGTGTTGTGTTTGGGAAGGCTGAGGGGTGATAGACCAGATGCTAAGTGCTCCTCCGGGGTGATCTTTCCATCCCTAAAACACCCGTAACAATCCGGGTGATATGAGTCACTAACAGAGGCTCAGATCGAGCTTCAAGTACAGCCGACCATCTTCCGACCCTGACACCTGGCTGAATGTAATTGCTTCCGACTACCTGGAAGTCACCTCTGTCCCAACAAGGCTTGGTTTTTTTGGGGTTTTTTTTGGGTTTTTTTTTTGGTTTTTTTT